>CM068371.1:4437500-4542500 GCA_034769895.1 Magicicada septendecula
AATATTTGTTTCTTTTATACAAGAATATATTTTTATTATTATGTCGTCACAATTTTTCGACAGCATTAACTGTCATCTTCAGAGTAGACAAAATAAGTAACAATCTTATTAATAAATAATATTATTTATCTGAGTTTTTCACGGCCGGCGCCAACATTGAGCCGGGCGCTGTTAGGACGTGGTCTCATGGTATTTGGACCAGACATTGGCAGCGGGGCGCTGTTAGTACGTGGTCTCATGGTATTTGGACCAGAGATTGTTAGCCGGGCGCTGTTAGGACGCGGTCTCATAGTATTTAGACCAGACATTGGTAGTGGGGCGCTGTTAGGACGTGGTCTCATGGCGTTTCGACCAGACATTAGCCGGGCGCTGTTAGGACGTGGTTTCATGGTATTTGGACCAGACATTAGCCGGGCGCTGTTAGGATGTGGTCTCATGGTATTTGGACCAGACATTTTGCCTCAGCCTCGGAAACCATCTTTAGCACTAAAGTAGCATGGTTGTTGTTCGCCAAACAACCACAGTATTGAGACAAAATCTCAGGGCAAACGTTTGGTTCAAATACCATGAGACCACTTCATAACACCCGTTTTAGCAATAATAATTAATAATCCTTAAAATGTTGTATATCCTACAGATGACAGTTAATACTGTCAATACATTGTAATGATATAAAAAATATATTTTTGAGTAAAGAAACAAATGTTATTTACTAGTAGTAATAACATATATAGTTAGTAATTAAACCAAATAAATAAATAACATTGTAAAGGCACAGTAACGTTTACACTAATCGAGTGGTCGCTCGACACTACAATAGAACACTAACCTTTGTTCAAGCCTTGCCCTGGATTTCTCCAATTGTCCCCCTTTGTCATGCACTACCTCCACCCGCTCACGCATATAATACACTTCAAATCTCCCAGTTCGCTTCATCAGGTTAGCAAACAATACAATATAAAAATCTCCACTGTAAAAACAAACGTAATGGCGTTTCGAGGTAAGGAACCAACATGAACAAAAATAATGATTAATGATCGAATTCTAGAACAGTTGAGCCATTTTAATTATTTAGAAAATGATATTGGCAACGATATAAATTATAGTATTTATGTAAAGTTAGGTAATTTCCAGACGATCTGTGGGACAATCAACTGTATTTGTAGCAACAAGGTACGTTGAGATCAACATTAAAGGTCTATCAAGTTATGGCACTGCCTGTACTGTCCTATGGGTGTGAATTATGGACAACAACCAAGAAACAAGACAATAAAGTACATGCCTCGGAAATGGCATTCTTAAGAAGAGTTAAAAGTATTTTAAACTTCACCGTATAAAGAATGAGGATATAAGAGAAGAGTTACAAATTTTTAAACTTGAACGAAAACTTAAAAGATGAAAATAAAACGTGTCTGAAGAATTATGCCAAGTGTTTACTTATTAAACTTAAATATTAATAACATTTACTTTACAGGCATTGTATAATATTTACATAGTACAATAGAATGTCACAAGGATGGTAATTAATGTCAACTTGTTTTTTATCTGTAATATAACTTCTGAAAACAAAACCGAGATTCATTTTTTTTCAGTAATAAATGTTTTAATATTGTAAAAAATTTCTACGTTTTCATAAACTGGAAAAACTTTACGACTCAATTTTCAGTTATGAGTTAACTACAAAGTTTGCTAACTGGAAGGAATTTTTTTTACAGCGACATGTAACGATTTTAATACAAAACAAATTGTGTAACTGTATTAAAATACAATTTAAAAGTAGTCAAACTCTCGTTAAGGATGGAAGCGTAGAGTTACACTTTGTGTAGCAGGAAAGTTACTGAATTATCACAATAGTAAACACGTGTAAATTTTATACGCTACGTAATGTCTCAAAGGATCGTTAAACAACAAATTAAAAATCGTTTTTAAAAATTGTCACTACAGTGCTTAACCGAGTCTATCAATGTGATGTTAATCTGTGCCTCAGCCTTTCATGGCCGGCGCGGTAGGTAATTGCTACAACTACTACCCGGGCTGTAACGTCGCGGTCTTCCATTTTCTTCTAAAGACGTTTCAACCTCGCTTACGGAGGCCATCTTCAGTGTCAAAGGACTTGAAAGCACAGACAAGGTGTCTGTCAGTACACCACAGTACAGCCTCTGCCACAGTACTGTGGTGTACTGACGGACACCTTGTCAGTGCGTTTAAGATCTTTGACTCTGAAGATGGCCTCCAGTGGCGAAATCGAAACGTATGTAGAAGAAAATGGAAGACCGCGACGTTTCAGCCCGGGTAGTAGTTTTAGCAAGTATGATGTTAGTCATCTTCGTCTTCCCACAACTTGCAGCCTTTCGTCAAGCTTGACGCCTGTAATGTCCACGTTTCTGCACTCTGGACCACGTGACTTAGGCGTAACTTAAGCATAAATAAGATAAATGCTCTCTGAATATTTAAATAGCGTAACTAGAATCAACAAACAAGCATAACAGTTATTCATCATTTAGTATTTTTTAAAGAACAAAATAGTCCCGAGGCTTGTACCAGCTCTGTAAGTGCATTTTCGGTTTTACTTAAGCAAGTGTGCAGACACCCAACTTGGAGGACCAGGGACACTTCTTTGGAGGGGGTTACCATTCCTTAGCCGAGGGCCCTCGGTGTCAGGGTGCTGCCAGAGACTCGCCCTTACACTTCACACCAGAGATGGACTTCAGTGGCTTTCCAATTGCTATTTTACTGCTGAACAATTCTTAGGTAGGCAAGAACAATTCTTGACGAATGGATGACTGCCGCATCCGCAAACAACTATGAAACTTTAAGCCGAGGGGACGGAGAGGTGTGGGATGTCCGAGGAAGCGCTGGAGTGACCAGCTCTAATCTTTGCCTGTTTGACACCAGAACAAACCGTCATTGGTTTAATCCTTGAAGAAGATGATGATGATGATGATGATGATGATAATAATAATGACCATTCTTAGTATTTACAGTATCGATCTATTGCCATCGCCCAAACATCTGCAGACAACCCATACAATAAACAGAAACAGAAGAGATAAAGTCATAGCAAGCAGAGATAAAAATACTAAATGCACAAAACGGAATGTTCGGGACGTTTACTTTGTCTGATTCTTCGATTAAACCCTGTTCGGCCGCAAGGGAGGCCCTATCAGTAGCTTAGCTGTGGGTGGACCCATGGCGCTGTCTATCTCTGACACTGAGTTGTGCTTCTTGGTTCTACCCAGCAAACGTACACGGTATGTAGAGTTCCTTCTTTTTATATTATATTTTTCTATAGTTGTGTTTGATTTTGTAGGTTTGTAATGGTATTTGTAATCACCATCATCATCTTAAAGGATTAAACCAAAAATGGTTTGTTCCGGTATCAAATAGGCAAAGGTTAGAGCTGGTCACTCCAGAGCTTCCTCAAACGCCCCAAACCTCTCCGTCCCCTCAGCTTATAGTTTCATAGTTGTTTTAGAAATGCTGCAGACATCCATTCGGCAAAAAATGTTCCTACCAATTTAGACGATACTGGGCGATCCTGTCGAGAATACTGATAATATTCAGTTCCTGCCGTATCCGTCCGGTTAGTCCTTATTTGAGGCAAATTAGCAGTGAATATGTCCCCTGGATATGCAACTAGCATATTGCAGGGTAAGACGTATGGTGGGACTGCCACCTTCAGGCCTAACGTCCAGCCCGATTTTCTGTCTGCGTGTTCCTCCCATAAACTGGCTGTCTTACCAGACTAAAGTGACCAGTTTTCCCTGTTTAGATATCCATATGGATATTTAATGTCGTGGTTTCTCCTTGCCTCCCACATCCTAAATTGTTGCCCAATGGAAGGTCATTAGGCGCATTGGGGTGCCTTAACAACTACTTGACAGTGACAAGTAGAGGAGGACAGCTTATACCGGCTGTCACTCGGTCTCCAGAGCCGCGTTAGCCACCTGTAGGTGTTGCCCATCCCCCACCACTTGGAGGTGCGGCTGGATATTTCCCTTTATCAAGGAATGATACCGTAAGGCATTACTCTTTCTCTCTAGCACTTTGGGGAACATGGACTTTTAACAACATTTGTTTTTGTTAGTGGCAATACCTGTAGTTTAATTGTCGCTATACAATTATTGTCGTTCTACGCCGTGCAAATTAAAATAGATCGTGTGACACGGCATATCGAAACACAACTTTGAAGCTTGCGTAATTGAAGTGTCAAATAAAATAAATGGCAATATGGGTGCATTGGTTACACCCAGCGTCACTGCATCCACCGAAAGGACGAATAGGACTCACACTCTGGTGCAATGCAATGCAATAGCAATAGCAATTTATTTACATGTGTCCACAAACAACACAAGGGATTTTGTTAATTAACAACCTGTGTTCAGCGACAGAACCTGTGTACTGTGTCGCTTCGAAACTGTAATCAACGGAATACAGTACCTGATAATACTGGCGTGCTTGTTTGAAATAAATATCGGTATGGAGAACCATACATGACTTCCATATTCTAAGATTTATATTTAAAATCATTTTCAGCCAAACAGCCAGGCTGTGTCTTACCTGCCTTTTTATTGCTGTATTAAATGAAAAATATTATATTACATTAAAATGAAAAAATTATAATTTTATTGCCTGGCAACAAAATTATTTTATTTTTAACAATTACCATTGTTTCAAAAAGTTTAAATAAATTTTCAAGTACTTTACTCTTGTTAAAACGTAAAAGGTTGCAGGTAAACTACCCCTTCCCCTTAACCGATCTTCACCAAAATCGAAAATCATTGAGACCTCTACAATTCAGGGAAGTATGCAAAAAATTATTTGATTCTGTTTCAATTTGCGGCTGTTATCGTTTGCCATAGAAAATACGCTTGATAAAAAAACGTTGCAGGTAAACGACCCCTTCCCCTTAACCGATCTTCACCAAAAACAATAGGTCTTGAGTACTCTACAAATCAGGGCTGTATGCAAGACATTATTTGATTCTGTTTGAATTTGCGGCTGTTATCGTTTGCCATAGAAAATACCCTTGTTAAAAAAACGTTGCAGGTAAACTACCCCTTTCCCTCAACCGATCTTCACCAAAAACAATAGGTCTTGAGAACTCTACAATTTAGGGCTGTATGCAAATAATCTTTTGATTCTGTTTGAATTTGCGGCTGTTATCGTTTGCCATAGGAAATACCCTTGTTAAAACATAAAACGTTACAGGTAAAGTACCCCTTTCCCTTAACCGATCTTCACCACAAACAATAGATCTTGAGTACTCTACAAATCAGGGCTGTATGCAAAACATTATTTGATTCTGTTTGAATTTGCGGCTGTTATCGTTTGCCATAGAAAATACCCTTGTTAAAAAAACGTTGCAGGTAAACTACCCCTTTCCCTCAACCGAACTTCACCAAAAACAATAGGTCTTGAGAACTCTACAATTTAGGGCTGTATGCAAATAATCTTTTGATTCTGTTGGAATTTGCGGCTGTTATCGTTTGCCATAGGAAATACCCTTGTTAAAACATAAAACGTTACAGGTAAACTACACCTTTCCCTTAACCGATCTTCACCAAAATCAACAGATCTTGAGAACCCTACAATTCAGGGCTGTATGCGAAACATTATTTGATTCTGTTTGAATTTGCGGCTGTTATCGTTTGCCAAACAAACAAAATTACCCTTGCTAAAAAAAACCGTTGCTGGTAAACTACCCCTTTCCCTCAACCGATCTTCACCAAAAACAATAGGTGCGTGTACTCTGCAAATCAGGGCTGCATGCAAAAAATTATTTGATTCTGTTTGAATTTGCGGCAGTTATCGTTTGCCATAGAAAAAAATCTACAGACACAAAGACAGACAGACACACAGACAGACAGACAGACAGACAGACAGACACACACACAGACACTTTTCGGAAAACGACTTTTTTCATGTTTTGAGTGTAGTAGAATCAGAATCTGCAATAATCTCGAACACGATTTTTTTTGCCATCACCATACTTCCATTCCTTAAGGAATATGGAAGTAAAAATTGATCTATCAGAAATGATACACGACTTGAAAAGTACGTAAATAAAACTCAGCATTAGTCTGCGCTTTACAGGCGCTTTGAAAGCTTTTGTAGTCAAAGAATGAACAATTTATTTTATGTTTTACTTTCAGTGAGACAGACTATTTACTCTACTTCTGCTAACAACAGATTAAGCAAAACTTTAGTCCATCTTTAAACATTCCCAGTATTTTTTCATCAATATTTTCTAGGACTCTTCAAAGTTGTTCTTCACATGTGTATTGTAACGACGGTCTCGTATGGTACAGTGGAAAACAAAATACAAGACACCAATTAAATCACTAATATCCAGCTTTAATTATCACAATTAATAATTCGTAATCAACTCGTACAATAATTCCAGTTAGTTTTGTCCACAAGCAATAATAATGTCAAATAACAAAGTTCCACACAATTTATAACCCAATAACACTTCAGACAATACTTCGACAAACACGCGATCCGGGGTAAGGAAAATCGCTCACTTGTCAACGCCAGACGTTCTTGCTTTTATAGGTTGCCCAGAGGTCCAGTATATCTTTCCCTCCTCACTGCACGCCGGCTTAAGCGTACTTGAACACACTACAACCTACTTGTGCGCGGCCTTCCACACTATGCGGGAGGACGGGGCGAAGACTTTCTCGGTTGTTCAAGGTGGTTCCATTCGTAACAGTATATATTGCAATTCTGCCTTTTGTAGTATGTTTTCTACAATTATTCTTCTTTTCCTCAACCCTTTGGTTGGGGGCTTAAAATTTATTTCCTTTCGAAGATCGCGCAGAGAGAGCTCGTCAGCTGAAATGAAGCAAACTCTCTAGGGGAAGAGCAGCCCGAAAACAAAGTTCCTGGTCCCCCAGGTTGGGGGCTTTGCAGCAGGCCAGTAACCTGCTTAAGTAAAACTATATGTACTTAAAGAACTCATACGACCCTTGGAAATCGGATTAGAAATACGGCAAAACGACATAAGCTAACGCAAAAGGACAAATGCAAATGGATTCAGGCAGCCGAAATGAAATTTCTAAAAGGATGCAAGGAGCTTCTCTCTTGGATCGTAAAACGAACGAGGATATTAGACGTGCTTTAAACATTGTATCATTGCACCAAAAGATTGAAGACCACAGAAGGAGATGGTGTGAACAATCGAATCGCATGCCTGATATCAGTCTATCATAGGTTGCCTTCGATTATCACCCTGCTGGGAAGAGAGAGGTCGGTAAACCTAAAAGAATTTGCGTTCCGGAACAGGTCTACGACCTAGTCCTTTGAGTGGTGATGATGATGATGATGATGATGATGAAGATATGTGTGTGGGGGGTCCATCCTCTTTCTTTTAATATATTTTCTCTTGTTTTGTTTCATATTAATTTAAAACACATATTTCGTTAGACGTTTAAATTAACTAATGAAATTATTTATACACTAGTTTTATTTAACCAAATGGATTTAAGTATCATAGCATCGTCATCACTGATGAGGTATTTGTTACTCTAAATAAGCAACTTCACACACAAAATAATACTGACGTTCATGTTTATGATTAATTCTGTTTTAAGTCTGTTATTTAATTGATATACGAGGGTCATTCAATAAGTAAACAGACAAACAGCTGTAGAAAAGAAATTAATTGTAGCAGCTGATTGAAACTTTCAGGAGTGTTAACTGGCAACTTTGTTGTGAGTTCTGATCAGCTGTTCAATAATATATTGCATAAACATAACCAATACAGTTTTATTTTACGATGACGTGTCCTCTTGAGGACAGTATTTTCAAAGAACAGCGTTCTGTTATAAGATTTTTGGATTTGGAACCACTATAACCACTAACTTGGATTCACTATTTTGAACCTGAGTCAAAGCGACAGAGCATGGAGTGGAAGCATCCCAGTTCACCCGC
Source organism: Magicicada septendecula (assembly GCA_034769895.1). Classification (NCBI taxonomy): domain Eukaryota; kingdom Metazoa; phylum Arthropoda; class Insecta; order Hemiptera; family Cicadidae; genus Magicicada; species Magicicada septendecula. The sequence continues at coordinate 4,445,436 of CM068371.1, forward strand.
CAAAAAGAAATTCAAAACCCAGCCATCGACTGGTAAGGTGATGTTAACCATCCTTTGGAGATCCCAAGGCCTAATTTTCTGTGATTACCTACAAAACCAGCGTACCATCAATAGTCGGTACTATTCTGACATGATTGTGAACAAAGTTAAGCCTGCATTGAAGAAGAAATGTCCGGAATGGCAGAGGAAAGGTGTGATTCTTCTTCACGATAATGCCCGCCCACACACGGCAAAACTGACGCTCAAAACAATAAAAAAGTAGATTGGGAGATCCTGCCTAACCCCCTTATAGCCCTGACCTTGCCCCATCTGACTTTTCCTTGTTTGGCCCACTCAAGGAGACTTTGCGTGGTGTCAAGTTCAACAGCAATAAAGAAGTGATGGAAAAAGTCCAAAACTGGCTTCGACATCAAGGTAAAGAATTCTTTGCTGAGGGAATAAAAAAGCTTCTAAAGTTATGGGACAAGAGCATAGACGTTGCTGGAGATTACGTTGAAAAGTAAAAAAAAAATTGTACCGTATTGATTGGATAAAACGTTTTTGCTCCACAGCTGTTTGTCTGTTTACTTATTGAATAGCCCTGTTTACAATTGTACATGCTTTTCGATACAACCTTTGTACAAACTATAACAATTTTAATGTGAAACAAATTATATTTGTTTTTTAAATTGTAGAAATTATTTACACGTTACAATACGCTCGCGTGTGTGTGCGTGTGTGTGCGCTCGCGTACAGGCAAGCAAAAGAATAAATCTGTATAAATTATTTCAATTTGGCGTGTTTTGGCGAGCAGACCAGACAAACGTTAATTAGGGTTAGCTGTAATAATGTTCCTTTAAAATTTAATATGCAGCGCTTCGCTCATTTCGTTTGCCAAGCAAAACTGTCTAGTTTTTCATCATAAATAAACAGACAGACAGACAGTCTGACTGACGTATCAAATATGCAGAAAGCTGTGCATGATGTGTTACAATTTTAAATGCTCACCTTTGTGTGTGCGACGACCTCTAGTGTTGAGCGCCCCAATTACATCTGGCATCGGACCAAATGAACTGCCTAACATTGTTACTATTGCAGCAGTCTTATCGACCCGACTCATCTCAGCTGCAGTCTATATAGTACATTTGTCTCGCACAACCATATGAGTGGCCTACTAACTTAGATCATTATCATCTTCTTCCCACATCACAGCATATGCTAGGTGCTGCCTATTCCGTCCGCCTTCAAAGATCCTCCAGCCATCTCTTCTAGCGTCTGCCCACACATCTGTGTCTTATAGGTTTGTATTTCGAGACTTGTTTGGCCATCCTCGAATCTCACATTCTTTCTAAGTGTTCTTGTTCTTTACACCGTTGTTTGTAGGATTCATTTTTAAATTTTTATTCAAATTAAGAACTTTTAATTGTTTCCTTATGACCTCATTCTTTATACGAAGAAGTTTAGAGCATCTCTCAACTCGTTTTCGGAACGCTATTTTCCAGCCTGTATTTTACTGTCTTCTTTCTTGGTTGTCATCTACGAGGGTTATTCAGAAAGTAAGGTCCGATTTCTTATAAAAAATAAACCATCACAGATTTTTTCAAAAAACTTTTTTTATTTAATTCCTTACATCTTTAGGTATTTTTCTACATAGTTTCCATTTTTGTTTAAACATTTGTCATAACGTTCTACAAGCTTTTGTATGCCGAAGTCATAGAAGTCTGCCGCCTGTGAGGATAACCAGTCTTTAACTGCTTCTTTCACCTCGTCATCTGTGGCGAAGCGCTTGCCGCCGAGAAACTCCTTTAGGTAGCGGAACAAGTGAAAATCGCTCGGCGCCAAGTCTGGACTATACGGTGGTTGGTCAATCTGTTCCCATCCAAAAGATCTGATCCGATTTCGGGTTTGAATGGCAGAATGGGGTCTGGCATTGTCATGCAGCAACAAAACTCCAGACGTCAGAAAGCCACGTCGCTTATTCTGTATTGCACGTCGATGTTTAGTCAGGGTAGCGCAGTAAGCGGCTGCACTTATTGTTGTCCCTTGCTGCATAAACTCGACTAACAAGACTCCATGTCTATCCCAAAACACGATTGCCATAACCTTGCGTGTTGAGATTGTCTGCTTGGCCTTGACTTTGACTGGTGATGTCGTGTGACGCCATTCCATTGACTGACTATACCTAATAACCCTTACTATAGACACTGTATGTATATAATACTGTATGTGTATAATGTACTACACACATAGGGCAGTATAGAGACGGCCATAACTTTGTAAAACTTTAATTTTAAATCTTGACTTACCTAAAAATACGGTTGATTGCCCTACAGATCGTCTGAAACTTACCTATTTTAAAATCAATATAACAATTCTTATCACAGTCAATATCATTTCGCTAATAGTTGAAACAGCTCACCTGTTCTATAATTCGATCAGTAATTATTATTTTTGTTCTTAGTGGTTCCTTGTCCAATATCTCCATTACCACTTTGGAACCGCAACTTCCACTTTCCATTAAAGTAATTTTTGTAAATATTGCTAATACTTTTTATAATGTTTTATTGTCAGTTGTTTTACGTTCTTCAGCTTCTGTGGACGATCCTAAATTCTAGGAATGTAAAGGTCAAGTGAGAAAAATGTTACGATGGAAGCAATCCGAATAAAGGGTTTACGCAAAAAAAATCACCTACCCCTTGGAGGTATTAAAGAAGACAATAGAAGTAAGACAGATATAGAAAAAAATAAAGAATGGAAAAGTGTTTAAGATGTACAAGAAGACTACTGAATGGATGAAAGTACAGAGACCACTTAATAAGGGAACAAAAAATATTTCAAATACATGATTTTTGAAAAATAATCTGAAACAAGTTGTGGATTTTTCAAATAACGCAGACAGTAATTTAAAACAGATGTTAACCTGTGCCTGACTGAACAGAAACCAAAACTTGCCGAATGAAATGTCACATACAATAACAGTCACCACAGATGCATTGGGTAGATTGTAGCCTGCATGCATACACAGGAACAAATGCATATTGAATTGAAATGTACAGCTCACTGGCAATTTTGTTAGACGTCACAGAGGATTTTGTTAATTAACAACATGTGTTTTAGCCACCGTAATCTAGCATTTGTAGGTACCCTTCCAATCCGAAATTGTAATTACCGAAGTACAGTCCATTCAAAACTTAATATTAATGATACACCTCAGTTCAAGTTTCAGTAGCGTAACATACCGTTACGACGGTCTCAGTGATCGACGTATGGTACAGTGGAAACAAATGAAGCCAATGAAATCACTAATCACCACCTTTAGTTAATCACAAATAACAATTTGCAATCAACAAGTTACTCAACAAGGTTATACTCGTACAATAATTCAAGTAAAATTTGTCCACACGACAAATTAATAATGTCAAGTAATAGAGTTCCACTTTAATTATAACACAGTAAACACTTTGCACTAATCTTCAACCACAACTCGATCCGCACTAAGGAAATCGCCCAGTGGTAACTGACTGACAAAGCCAGACGCTCTTCCTTTTATAGGAAGTACAAGTGTTCGAGATTCATTTTCGTCCATACTGCGAGCCAGTTTAATGCGTATTTCAAGTGTTTTTGAACACCATGGAAGGTACTTGTGTGCTAAGTATGTAGACGACCTTGATACAGACAAGGCAAACTGGGGTAGCCGAGAAGCGTGTAGAACGACACTCCCGACTGTGCGGGAGTGTTCCATAATTGCGTAACAGTACTGTACGAGTAAGTAGCGTACTAAGAGAGAGAGAGAGAGAGAGATAGGGAGAGAGAGAGAGAGAGAGAGAGAGAGAGAGAGAGAGAGAGAGAGAGAGAGAGAGAGAGAGAGAGAGAGAGAGAGACTGTAAAGTAGAGTGGAATGAAAGTATAGGCCAACATTTTTTTCAGCAAATAACTTTCTAATAGCATTTAAAAGTGCTTTTTTTATGTCAACAATAACACTACGAAGTTTTGTTGCTCTATATTTATATCTTGAGGTACCGCAAGAGCCTTAAAAATAAGGTTTTTTTACAAAAAATCCAAATTTAACATAAAATTATAAATTTGTTCTCTACTTTAGTTTTACATTTTTTTATCAAATATTGTTTTTAATAGCAATCAATAGATGCTTCTTTACTATAACAACAATGATATGAAGTTTGGTAGCTTTAAATTTATACCTTGATTTTCCGCAAAAGTTAAATAAATGGGCTTTTTACCTAAAAATCAAAATGTAAAATCCAATTTGAATTGATCTATTATAATTACTTTTTTATTTTCAAATTGTTGTTTGAACACAGTTTTTAAAATAATAGTATCTAAAACTACTTAAAATAACTGATTAATAATAATAACAATAATAATAAACTTACCGATTGTTTCGGGTGTTTTGCTTTATAAAGAGGTTTTAGAAAGGGATTAAACTTAAACATTCAACATGAACAGTTACCAACTCACTGTAATTGAAGAAAAAAGAACAAAGGTAATGACATAATTAATAACCAGTGTCATTGAAACAAAGTAAACATTAAAAAATAATAATAATATTCCATTAGTTCATTAGTTTCACATTTCTTTGATTTTCAACTTTTCTTGAGACTTAGATAAAATGTTTTTTGGAATCTAATTTTGGCATCACCTTTTGCGAAGCAGTTTTTGCTTTAAAAAAGCCATCTCTTGCTTCAGGACCACAGACACTTAGTGATGACTCTGCCACAAGCTTTATAACTCTTTCTACCGCTTGTGTGTGACAGGGAAAACGAGGGAAATCTATAGATTGCATCTGGCAACTAGGTTCTCTTGCTTCACTTATATAATTTTTTAAGTCCTCATTTAGTTGTGTTTTGTCATTGGGGGCTCTGTGATTGTTATATCCGTCCACTTAATCACATCAATGAAATCTTCAGCATGAAAGTTGAGCTTGGGGACTACAAACTTCCTTACGCCATTTTTGTGTTCCAATCTTGCCTTCAGAAGTCGGCGAAGACCTAGCTCTCTTATGTGTTTTCTCTCATCACATAACATACAGAGAAGCACGTTTTCTGGGTGAGCGTAGTAACCATTTCTTTGAATAAGTGGGTCAATTATTTTTAGATGTTGCTCACAAAGGTAACGTGAAAACTTTATCAGTCTCCAAAAATGTTTGGAACCATTTACACATGATGGTTTAAGTTTAATATGAAACCAGATGGGAGCATACACCTTCACAACATACTCTGTTAAGGTTTTAAGGTTATCTGAAGGATTCTCTGTTCCAACATACAACCGATGGATGCGACTTGCTGACGTAAGCCATCGTGAATTAGCCAACTTTCCTGGTTCTTTTAAGGACAGATCTGGGGAACATACACCACTTGAGTTTGATGTGCACATTTCAAGTAAATATTTTTTGTCTGTGCTTAAATTTTCTTTTATTTCAAGATTAGGAAGGTTGTGTTGTATAGGAGAGAACTTAACTACTGGAAGTTCGTTACAGTTTTCAAGTTTTTTGCCTAAAACCCCTCCAAATTCATTGGGGCCTTTTGTTTTTTCCGTCTAATGCACAAAACAGGTGGCGCAAAGGCAACTCATTACCATGGAACAAACAAATCAGCCACTGCAGTAGCCTATTTAGATCTTTTTCCATTAAAGCAAGTACACCATTATTAATTCCAGTGTTTGTGGCTGTTCCATCACATCCAATAGCAGTTATATTGGATATGTTCAAATGATTGTTACCATTAAAATACGCTGTTATGATATCTTTTATAGCTTCGCCTGTTCCAAAAGCAGGAGTTACGTGCCCTAGAAAGGATGAACCACGCTCTTCTACTAATGAAATATGTTCTTCGACGACAGTCTTTTTGTAAAATTTGTTCCCTTTTTTTTCTTGCGCAATTGTTTTATCTTTTCTTGTAATTGTAATTATCTACTACAGAGTAGTTTATGTGTATAATTTCAACCTTTAAAACAGGCATTTGGTATTTAAATAATGTTTTTCTACTATACCAAATTTGTCAAAATTCGTAAAATCTACTTAAAAATACATATTTTCAACTCTTTTGCGGCACCTCTAAATATATTATATTTGTGAGCGTACTTTAACACTGTCTTAACAAAGGCAATAAACAACTTTTATCACTATTACATATCGAAATTAATAAAATTATTTTTTCATACCACCCTACTGTAAAGATATTTAAAAATTAAGAGAGATTAAGTATAGTAATATATTCATATTTAATAAACAAAATAATTTAATTAGCAATATTTAGTACATTTATAGTATATGTATAGTGCTACGAAAATTACGGGACGTTTTCTTCCACCCGTATCTCGGCTGGCCGAGCAAGCGCAGCGGCTACGTCAACACCACGCTAAAGGACTAAAGGACCTTCCAGACTGTTTGAGTGCTTGTTAACGATGCAAGTTATGCTGGAACGCCGCCAAAGGTTGGAAAACTATTCTGGAATATCTGTGCGACCTACCTAAGCAACACCGGCCGGCTTAGAAGTTAGTTACAGAGGGCGATTTCTTCAGTGCGGATCAAGTGGTTCCGGAAAGTGATTACGCTATTAAAATTATTGCGGAAGTCTTAATAGTTGACATTATTATTGCGTGTGGCCGAATTCGACTTAAACTATTGTATGAGAGTGTCTTGTTGATTTCAAATTGTTATTTGTGACTAACTAAAGATGGTAATTAGTGATTTCATTGGCGTCTGTATTTTGTTTCCACTCGTAATAATATTATATAAAATTAAACGTTTTGTATAGATTAAAAAACATTATTAAAACATTTTAAAGTGATAAAGGTTTCACTATTTGGGCCATGGGATGATTTGTTCCCCAAAACTAAAGAACAAATGTTTTTATGAAAGAAAATTTATCTTTTGATACCGTGTACATTAATTTATTAAAACATCATTTAATTTAATAAATATATCTAACATTGTAATTTAACATTACATTATCTAATTAACATAGGCAGATAGTAAAGGAAGATATGCATTGGGCAATTGAGTTGTATGTATACAAAGACTACTAGATAAACGTATAGGAGTAACACTCTACGTCATGTAAATAAGGTTATGAAGAAAATAATCGAACATATAAGGATTAAGTTAAGCACAGGCAGACAAATAGTTTAAAAGCAGTTCATAGTTTCCATTTAACGCAAGAAATTGAAAACACATGTTGTAATACTGCGGCCGACAAAACTCAATTCAAAGTCTGCATAATGGAAATGTCACGCATAATAAATAAATTGCAATGTGAGTGCATTAGTTAGTACAGTATTCGACGAATATCATTTATATGAAACGAAAAGTTCAGCAGAGTACACTTGCAATTTTGTTCATTTACCGACCGACATAACAAGGGATTTTGTTAATTATAAACCTGTGTATGTTTGTTAATTTTGTATTCTGTCAGCAACTAGAAATTGTAATTAACGAGATAGATGCTCATTTCAAATTAATATTAGTGATGTACTTGTTTAAATTAAACATTTGTCAATAGAAGATGAGGTTCAGTGTTTACATTAAAATTATTATACAGGGTGATTCAAATTGCACATAAATCTCTTGGAAGCTGATTCTATGGCTAAAAGTAAGAAAATAAGTCCATATAAACATAGTCCGAAAACGGTTTATTAGTATGTTACGGCTCGCGGACCAGTTCGCCCTGACTTCTGCTCCCACAGTAAAATAGAGCCATACTGACATTCTTTTGGTATAAAGGAAGGGTAAATTTGGTGGTTTCTAATGGTTTTTGGATCTGAAAAATTAAATAAAAGAGGTTCCAGAGCTTTATTTCAAATTGTTTCTAAGGAAAACTGTGTAAAACACAAAACTTTGGTGTTGAAAAACACACATTTTTAAATTTGGGATAAATTATCTTCATTAATTAGGCAACAAACAAATAAAAAATTCTTTATTCTTTGAATTGAACCTTTGTAGGGAATTTAATTATGAGACAATTTATGTGTATAATGTCTATTAAAAATAAGTACAAATTTGAGAAATTCGACTATAATTAAATACAAAACAGACCAAAATGTGCCAGAATATTAAAATTATAGTTCCGCAGTAATTATAACACAATAATTACTTTTCACTATCAGCAACATTTGATCAACGCTACAATTTCGCCAGGTAAAACTAACAATGACTAAGCCGGGCGATGTTGCTTATATAGATCCTGCAGGTGTTTCAGAATAATTTTCCATCCTTGTGGCGGCGTGCCAACATACTTTGCGTAGTTAGAAGTGCTCGAACAGTCTAGAGCTACTTGAGTGCACGGCCTTGACAGAGACACTGCACCTGCTCAGCTATCCGAGAAAAAGGGAATTTTTACGTTACTGCACCTGCCGAGCGCGTTACGTAATTCTCATAGCAGTACGTAGTTTATGATGAAGCGCTACGTAGCAGTACGTAGTTTATGACGAGTACTCTGGGCTGTACCATTCTCTAGAGAAAGAAGCATGTAGATATAAGCACGGAACTGGAGGTCGAACAGCTAAGGAGCAACAAAAGAAGGTGGTGTGAAAATTTGGGAAGAATGGCGGGTGACAGGATTCTAGTCCTAGCAATGGACCGGTGGGGAAGAGAGATGTAAGACGGCCGAGAGTGAAGTGGGTCCCGGAACAGATTCAGGATGAGCCTAATCCTTGAGGTCGATGATGATGATGATGATGATGATGATGGTTACGATTATGATGAAAAAGGAAAAACGGTGAAAAAGTACAGGGTAAATGAAAGAAATGAAGATAAAAATAATGGGCAAACGTAATGTTTAGTACAAATATGTAAGATTGCCTACATAAGGGTATTGAAACAAAACCTTATATAGTAGAATTCCTGTGATTAGCGGCTGGCAAATATAGTTTAAAAGTTACTTTACAATTTTCGTTTAACGCAGACAAATTGAAACAGATTGTGGTCCGAACTATTGAAAGCCTGCACATAATTGAAATGTCTCGCATAATAAATGACAAAATGATCGCATTAATTATAGCGTCAATGCATTCACTGGGCTGAACGACTGTGGAATTGAAAGCATGGCGGCAATTATGTTCCATGTCACGACGAATTTTGTTAATTAACAACAACCTTTGTGTTTTACCAAAAATAAATACTGGCATGTCAGTTAAAAATTATAATCAGCTACGCTAGATGTCTTAATAACATTTAAAATTACTAATGTACCTATTTTAATTAAACAAGAGGAAAAATTAAAAAATACGTTACCCCATTACGTAAACAAATACATTTAAAAGACAATGAAGAAAAATTCTAAAATTTTTAATGCATAAGAAAGGTAAGCATATTTATCCATTTTTCGATATAGTCATCAAGTTTTTCTAAAGACTTCATAGCGTGTCACAAGTTTCTCAATAATTTGTTCAATTTAATTTTAACCATTTCGAGACTGCTTCTTGTACTACATCATTAGTAACGAAACGCCTCCCACTTTTTTTTTTTTTTTTTTTTTTTTTTTATATAAAATGTGATAGTTGCACGGTGCAAGATCTGGGTTGAAAGACAGCACCTTTCCACACGAATTTTCGCCGCAACGCCAGCTGATTACGGGATGGCGTTGTCGTAAAGAACTTCACTCAGACTCTGCCACTCAATCTTACGGACTCTTTATTGTCCAATACAATATTAGCCCGTAAGGGGTGTATTTGCCCACAAGTGCCATAGTTTTTGTCTTCTGCACAGATATTTTCATGTTGCAATTTGAACATGCCCGTACTTGCTGTAACTGGAACATCGATGTCTGGAGCTCGCATTCCTAGCTTCGTACCACTTGTACATACTGCTTACATTACATGAGACTCTGGATTCCCTTGAACCAATAAAAATAAATGTAATTTATCATGTTTGCAGCAGTAACAGCAAATTACCTCTCCTGTTATTGTGTGTGTCGCGACAGACGCTGCCATAACTCACGTAAGATTTACGTTGCTACGTTATTTTGTTATCAGCGCTCGCAGCGAACCAAACTTCTCGCTCACTCTCACTCACGCTCCTCTACACGCACAGGCGTCAGCACGTTGGCTGTGTACTACTTCATAACTGATAAGAACTCTGATATTATATTACGATGGTAGGCCGTAAGACATCATAATAACAATCTTAATACACCGTAATGACAACTTATGATAAGCTGTACAATTGTAGAATATCTCAACGTATCTTTTACAAAGCGAATTAACACTGTTGATTGAAAGCCATAATCGGAATACTTTTTCTATAGTCTGTATAATATTTACTGTATTTCTTCCGTCGTGTGACTTCGTGTTGCGTTGGATTGATTTACGCGTTTCGAAACATATGTTTCGTCTTCAGAAATAAAAAATCACTCTTAGCGAGGTCGTTAAATATTAAAATTGCAAATATTGAAAAACAATTCCACACATATCCGCTTTACATGAGTGCGCACTCGAGTCGGACCGATCGGACACTGACTGTTAAAAGCTATTGTGCAAACAGGTTTATTGCGGTATCGTAGAGCGGGTTTGATTTGAAATTTAAATGATCGTTTAGCACGAAGTCACGACTGTGTACGTCATTGTACGCTCTATATATCTCGAATTCTTCCAAGGCGTTCATGTAAGCCTTCATTACAAAAATATATGGGTTTCAAATTAAAATTAAAGCTTGTATATTTATGATTTTTGTTTATCAAGTGACGTGCATAGTTGGATTTTATGTTGGACAGTGTTCTTCAGTCACACGACGGAGGAAATACGGTAAATACTATACAGATTTTGTCAATAAGTGACTTGGATACCAATTCAAATATGTCTTTCAAGTTTTATATAGTGATGTGCAACAGTATTAATTCACGATTGTTTGTCACCGCCGATTGCGGGGGTGCCTCTCGTCGGTACAAGACCTGCTATCAAGCGCACGGGGGCCTACCCTTCCTTCGGTGGAATTAGCACTGATGTTTGGGAAATGTGCGTATTGCCAGCGCTGATGGTAAAGGGTCTTACTCCTAGTAGCGCATTGGGAACGGGAACCAAAGTCGACAGTCCCTGGTTATTAGCAGTGTTGGACCTCTCACGTCAGTCCGTGATTTATCACGTGAAATGTCATTCACTACACAGATGAACCCTAGTAGCATCGGGGTCGGGCCGCTTGTTCTTCCATCAGCTGCGGACTGGCGAACGTTGAGTCGCTAGGTTGGACAGAGCGAGAGAGGGAGGATACGGCAACCTGGTTTACCAGGCTACCTGATGGGGTAGTGTTCACCTGCCCTCGCCAAAAGAGAGAAGAAAACCCGTAGATCTCCGAGGGAGATCCTGTGGATCGTGTCGGAGGTCGGGCCAGTGACCATTTTGGGCTTCCGGGATCGTTGTGTTGACGAGCGACGTACTCAAAAATGGTCCCACGGGATAGTGAACCAACCTGGCCGGGGTTCCTTTCGTCCCGGTGTTCGCGAATTGAGGAATGGTTTCGTGGTGGCTCTGGTTCACCCAGCTAGGGAAGATTTTCCCTAAAACTGGTCTTTCTGGGAGTTCGGATGTGTGTTCTGTGATCCTATGGACTCACATAGGAACCACTAGGTTCCTCCAACTTCGACGCTTGGACGCTCCAGTGCCGTTACTACTATACGAGCGTGCGTGAGAGGAAGCGAGAGAGAGGGAGAGAGAGAGAGAGAGAGAGAGAGAGAGAGAGAGAGAGAGAGAGAGAGAGAGTGAGAGGGAGTGAGGGAGTGGGTGAGTGAGGGGGAGATTAAGGAAAGGAGAGAGAGCAATATAAATGCAATGCAGAGATTCTTTAGACATTCATTTACAGCTCCAACGTGTACAATATTCAGCATAACTGTTTATGAATAGTAAAATATTCAAGTTTGCGCGGTTCGCTGAGCACAACATCAGAACGATGTAGGTAACGGTGTAGCTACGGCGCTGTTTGAAGTTAGTTGTAATAACGATGCTGCAACATTTATATTCAGCAGTTCATTCATTTTGTGCGGCCGTGCGGTTTTGCATATTAAATAGACAGACTTGCATATCAAATTTTCACGCGGGGCTATGCAAACATCTTGAAACTGCTGTAAAGTCGTCGTATCTGTGTGAACAGCAACAACCTCTAGTGCGCTGCGACCCAGTTACAGTAACTCTGCCTTCTGGCGCCAACTGTCTGCGGTTGTGACTGTTGCAGCAGTATTATCGACCCGTGTAACATGTCGATTACTGCGCTTTCGTATTGTACAAAATAACGTGATCGACCTACGAGTTTAGATAAATTATTGAACATATTATCACGACAGTCTATGTTGTACACTGGAAACAAAATGGAGACACCAATAAAGTCACTAATTACCAGCATTAATAAGTCACAAAAATCAATTTTTATACAACAAAGTACTCTCATACAATCTCTTCTTCTAATAGTTGCTACGCGTTTCGGATGTTGGATATCATACAGACTATTTTAACTTTCTGTACTTCTGCACGGAACAAGTCAGTTGTATTTACGCCAAACCAGGTCCTTAGATTTCTCAGTAATGAGATCTCGGTCGCCCAACTCCTCTCTTTCCAAATACTTTTCCCTGTAGTATGGCCTGCAATAACTAAAATCTCAACTGAAGCTTTCTTATTTTTACTGTGTTAATAACTTCCCTTTTAATCTTTATCTTTCTAAGAACTTCAACATTAAATATATGCACTGTCCATGAAATGCTCAGTATTCTACGGTAAAGCCACATTTCGAAAGATTCCAATTTTTTTTTAGTTGTGGCTTCAGTCAAAGTCCAAGATTCTACACCGTAGAAGACAACCGAGAACAGGTAGCACCGTAACAGTCTCATCTTTGTGTTTATTGTTAAGTCGTGGCTTTTCAGTAAACTGCTCATTTTAGTGTACACTGCTCCTGCCTTTTCAATTCTGCTCTTATTTTTTGAGAGTGGTCCCATTGTTCATTGTCTATAGTACCAAGATATGTAAATTTGCTTACATGTCTAACTAGCCTTTGATTTATATTAAGGGTGCAGTTTGTGAACTTGTTCTTAGATACAATCATTAGATTCGTTTTATTAACAATGATGAATAAACCATATTTACAAAACAGTTTACATACATTAATAAGTATATTGTCACGATGGTCTCACGAATCGTCATATTGTACACTGGAAACAAAATGGAGACAACAATAATGTCACTAATTACAAGCTTTAATTAAACACAAATAGCAATTTGTAATCAACAAAGTACTCTCATACAATCTCTTCTTCTGATAGTTCCTATCCGTTTCGGATGTTGGATATCATACAGTCTATTTTAACTTTCTGTACTTCTGCACGGAAGAAATCAGTTGTATTTACGCCAAACCAGGTCCTTAAATTTCTCAGTAATGAGATCTCGGTCGCCCAACTCCTCTCTTTCCAAGTACTTTTCCCTGTAGTATGGCCTGCAATAACTAAAATCTCAACTGAAGCTTTCTTACTTTCACTGTGTTAATAACTTCCCTTTTAATCTTTATCTTTCTAAGAAGTTCATCATTAAATATATGCGCTGTCCATGAAATGCTCAGTATTCTACGGTAAAACCACATTTCGAAAGATTCCAATTTTTTTTTAGTTGTGGCTTCAGTCAAAGTCCAAGATTCTACACCGTAGAAGACAACCGAGAACAGGTAGCACCGTAACAGTCTCATCTTTGTGTATTGTTAAGTCGTGACTTTTCAGTAAACTGCTCATTTTAGTGTACACTGCTCCTGCCTTTACAATTCTGCTTTTATTTTTTGAGAGTGGTCCCATTTTCATTGTCTATAGTACCAAGATATGTAAATTTGCTTACACGTTTAACTAGCCTTTGATTTATATTAAGGGTGCAGTTTGTGAACTTGTTCTTAGATACAATCATTAGATTCGTTTTATTAACATTGATGACTAAACCACATTTACAAAACAATTTAGATAATTTTATAAGTATATTGTTACAACGGTCCCACGGATCGTCATATTGTACACTGGAAACAAAATGGAGACCCCAATAAAGTCACTAATTACAAGCTTTAATTAACTACAAATAGCAATTTGTAATCGAAAAGGTACTCTCATATTCAAGTTCAAGTTAAATTTGTTCACACGCGAAAATAAAGTCATCTTACTGCAATACTGCACTTTCCACTAATCAGCAACAATCACTTGATCCGCACTCTACAATATAGCCAGGGTAAACTAACTGACAAATCCCTCTGCTGTTACTTACATACGATCCCGCAGAGTTTTCCATTTTCCATAGTATAACATAGTGTGCGTAGTTACAAGAGCTCGAAAATTATTTTTGAATAATATATCCTAAATCGTGTAACTATATTTGTGTATGTTAAAAAACAACTTGTTGACAAATGCAGTTGTTTTTCATTGTTATATTTTGTACGAAAATATAACATTAATATGTCATATTTATGTTATATAATATGTATATTTATGTTATATTCTAACATTAATATAGCTCTGATATGTGTCTGTAGACTTTAGTGAAAGGTCCACTAATTTGTAATCGAAAAGGTACTCTCATATTCAAGTTCAAGTTAAATTTGCTCACACGCGAAAATAAAGTCACCTTACTGCAATACTTCACCCGCTTGGAGGCCAGTCGCATCCAAGCGGGTGAAATGAGATTTCTCAGACACGTGGCAAGGTATACTCTCCATGATCACAGAAGAAACACAGATATACGGCAGGAACTTAATATTATAAGAGTATACTCGACAGGATCGCCCAGTATCGGCTGAATTGGTGGGAATATCTTTGCGGAATGGATGACTACCGCATCCCCAAACAACTATGGAACTATAAGCCTGGGGGACGGAGAGGTGTGGGACGTCCGAGGAAGCGCTGCAGTGACCAGCTCTAATCTTTGGCTACTTTAGACCGGAACAAACCATCCTTGGTTTTATTCTTGAAAATGATGATGATGATGATGTATGTCTGTGGCGCCAAAAGTTGTTGTTAGGTTAACATGCAAAGTAAAAGCACACATGGAAACCAATACTCCCTGTTTGTGAAAACAACGTCAAATAACTAGAAACAAGGCATGTTACCATATATGATTCCCTTTTTGTGGGAGATCTCGTTTTCCATCAATACACAGTGGAAATCACTGGAAAAGTAAAAACACGAAGTAAGGCGGGGCGCTACCGCCAGTGAAGTTTTTGAGATTTCACTGAACAACAAAAAAGAATATTCGTCGTCTACCGAACAAATAATGTTGTCTTCATTCGTTAATACTTTTTTTTTTTTTTTTTTTTTTTTTTTCTATTTGAAAACGATTGTATTTTGCACTCCACATTTTCCCTTGTCGTCGTGTTAAGAAACATTACTGTTACGTCATTACAGAACGTCCTACACGTTTCTCGGCTATCCCAGCTGTAATGTTGTGAGCGTACGTGACACTTAACGTGCGTTAACAAGGCTGTTCCAGACTTCACCGGTCCGTGCGCACTGTGTTCAAGGCCGAGTGTTTTCTAGTAGTGTTGACGCGTATTATGGATTATTCTGGAATCTCTGCGTTGTATAAATGTAAGCATTCGGCGACTCTTATTTTCAGTTTAGGTGGCGATTTATTCAACTGAGGTTCCAGTTATTGTCGGCCGATTTACACAGTGCGTTTCAAGTGGTGTATTAGTAAAGAGTGATCATAGCGCGGCATTGTTTCTAGTTGTCATTATTATTTGAGTAAAGAGATTAACTTGAATTGTTGTACGAGAATAATCTTGTTGAATAACTTGTTGATTACAAACTGTTAATTGTTATAATTAAACCTGTTTTTAGTGACTTTATTGGTGTCTTGTGGTTTTATTGGTGTACTGTACCAGATGACGATCAGTTAGACCGTCCTTACATTATGATGTTTATTTAAAATGTTACTGCGTTTACAATACATATGCACATTAAACATTATATTTTTTCCCAACCATGGCTTTTATTTCTGTAAACAGTAAACTAGAAACATAAAAGCCTTATTACCTATTCTTGCAAATATAAACATTAAATATTTGTATTGTATATAAAGAAATAGAATCATTTACAATTAGTTCACTTCTTCTTCTTCATTACATTGTAGTATATCGATACTATCCCATATACAAGACATCGAAAATGTTGTTTGCGTACTAACAATGTTATTGGGAAAGCGTCGAGTATTCTTATATCTTGCGTTTACGTACTTGAGCTGGTTTTACGGTTCACAGATAAAATTTGGTTATACAACGCAATGTGTCACAAACACGCAACGTTCAATATGTTCTGTTCCCCGCAGCTATTTTCATATAGAAAGCTTTATTACCTAAACTTAGACCGTAGAAAGGTGAAACGTACACAGAACGAGCAAATCATGCTCTTATCTCTTGCAAAATGATAATAGATAAAGCCAAGAGGGAGAATTGATGAATAAATTACTTAGTCCCACACTTGTTATAGAATAAGTGATACCAGAATTAATTTTAACATTATACTAATACAGTAGTTAGAAACGAGAATTTATTTTTATCATAGTTAACTTTATCTATTTTGGAAAAGATGGCTATATCTAGATTAAGTGGAATCTTGTTGGATAAACAAATTACATCAGAAATTAAAACCAAAATATTTAAAACCATTGTTAGAAGTATAATGACTTACGGCTCAGAAGTTTAGAATACTAATAAACACACAGGAACAAAATTAATGACAGCAGAGATGGACGTTTGGAGACGTTCGGCAAGAGTATCCAAAAATTAGAAATGAAGTCATTAAGGACAGAATGAGTCTGAAAAATTCAATTGTTGATTTTGTTTAACAAAAAAATTAAAATAGAATGGACACACGCAAAAAAGGCACAGGAAAGATTGCCAAGGAGAGTTATGGAATGGACTCCACCAGGAAGAACGAAAAGAGGAAGACCACCTGGATAGAAGAAATTCAGACTATATTGAACAAACGAGAAATTGAAGATCTTTGGATGGCCAAGCAACAGTGAAAGATGAGTATTCACTCACTTCTGTAATCTTTGGTTCCGGAAAATGTGTAAACATTGTACAGCCGTAGTAATAATAATAATAATAATAATAGTAGTAGTAGTAGTAGTAGTAGTAGTAGTAGTAGTAGTAGTAGTAATAACTTAGTCCCATACTTGTTATAGAGTGAATGATAACAGAATTAATTGGAACCATTATACAATACAATAGTTAGAATCAAATAGTTTTATCATAGTTAACTTTATCTACTTGAAAATTTAATGTAAAGTTTAATACAATTTTTATTAATCACAAGTAATTACGTGTGTGAAAACAAATATTTATTTATAAAATTTATTCATAAATGTGTTCAAATTTAAATGTAAAACTTTCAGATAGGAATTACAAATTTAATTTTTCTATTAAAAAAAAATTAGAATTGGTCGTGGTTTAGGACTTGATCATACTGGTGACAGTTGGCTAGGACCTAAGCCCACAGAACCCACCACCATCCATAAGTCACGAAGACGTATTACCCAACGCTTCTGTTACCAGGCTTTTCTTCAGTAGATGGGCTATCGGGATGTCGTCATATTTAGCACGCTAATCATCTGATTTATCCGGCCTCACCCAATTTAGGGATCCGCGAATTCCTATGCCTCGGCAACTTATTGCCTATTCCTAGCCCGTTCTTTAGTCTTTCCAATGTCTCGGCTGTTGCATTAAAAACACGAAAGTTTTCTGCAGCTGGCTGTATATCGACCCATAGGTCATGCATATATTGTCGCTCCGCAGTGGTGAAGACATTGAAATGCCTCGTCCGGAGCACGATAGGTAGCAGTTCAGCAAGTAAGTACGACAAAGTTGCTATCAACAAAAAATTAAAATTTCCGCTATACTAAAAATTGATAAAAGTTAAAGAAGTTATTGACAGCTAGTAAAAACTGAATTTCACAGATTGATGTTAGAAATATTAATAAATAATAAATAATAAATAGAAATAACAAAAATTATTTATCATTCCGGCTGTACAATGTTTACACATTTTCCGGAACAAAAGATTACAGAAGTGATTGAATTCTCATCTTCCACCGCTGCTTGTCCATCTTCAATTTCTCGTCCCCGCAATACAGTCCCAACTTCTTCTATCCAGGTGGCCTTCCTCTTTTCCTTCTTCCTCACGAGGTCTATTCCATTACTCACCTTGGCAATCTTTCCTGTGCCATTCTCTTCGTGTGTCCATGCCATTGTAATTTTTTTGTTTGGATAAAATCAACACTTAATTTTTTCACATTCATTCTGTCACTACATTTCTAATTTTCTCACGTCTGGATATTCTTGGCAAACATCTCCAACAGTCCAACTCTGCTGTCACAAATTTTGTTCTTGTGTGTTTATTAGTAGTCCAAACTTCTGAGCCGCAAGTCATGATACTTCTAACAATGGTTTTAAATATTTTGGTTTTAGTTTCTGCCGAAAAGTATTGTTTAAAAAATTTTAACTTTTGTGGTTTATTGGACGGGGATACTTTGTTGTGAGTATGGGCTTGTTTGTAATACTGTGGGCGAGGCATACTGTATGAATAGGAGTGGGTCAAATCTTTGCGCTCTGTCTTAATCGAGCCACTGAGGATACCTGATTTTAGTGCGGGCGAAACGTATGGTGTTAACAAAACAAAAAGACGAGTGTTTAAGCGAAAAACAGTGTTGCTATAATTGATGTAATATCTTCTAATAAACACACTGCAAGTAGGTTTATTTTCACCAGACGCACGTTTCACAGAAATTATTCTGTATCATCAGAGGTTTGTTTGAATTATAATTGAATGTTCCGCTTACAATATAGTTAACGATAACCGATTTTACTTCAATTCTATTTTTGATTGTTGTAATGTTTATGTAGTTAGCTGTTTATTATATATTATAACAATACATATTGTTATAATTAAATCTGTGGAGCCCCACAAAACTTAGAATTGGGACGCCAATTTTATATAACGATAACGAGTACTTAAACAGTTATAACGATACCAGGTGTAAACAGTTATAACGATATCAGGTGTAACTATAATAAGAGCAGTAAATTTATGAGTAGTAAAAATTTCATGTTTATTGTTTAAAAAGCATTATAAATAATAAAACATTGTTAATAATGTCCGATCAAGATATCACTCATTATTAAGTGTTTATCTCTTAAGCTATACGGTGTTACACACATTTAAAACACTCTTACATCTATACATGTTAATAATCTTAATCTAGACATTTATTCAAATTGATTTAATAAAAGAAATAAAATTTAAATGTAATTAAGTTTTATTTTAATTGAAATCATTTAAATCTGATCTGACCTCAGCTTGCTCAGTCTATACCAATGTTTTTTTTTAAATTAGTTTAAAATTATATTAATTACTTTTAGACTGGAATTTGTTTCGTATTCAAAATATAAATTATTCTTTTCTACAAAATGCAAATATCAAATCATTTCAATTATTTTTCTTTGATAAAAATAAAAAATACTATCTCAAAATTAAACTCTTTTTTTCTATATTTATATATACGCGATCGCTCATTTTTATGACTAAAATATTTACATAAGATTCTATTACATTCTTTACCTAATTATAAACTTTTTTGTTTTAATTAATTGTCTTTTTATATAGTCTTTATGAGCTCTTCACAAAAAATCATTTATAAATTCATTATGCATGTCACCTCGAGTTTTGATGAACTTACGACTTATTGACGGGGTCCAGCGTTGTCCTGAGTTGGGTTACCGTTACTCCTGGCTTGGCGTAATCCTGGATATGTCCAGAGTCTAGCGTCGTTCTCCAGCAGTGTGTGGTCCGTCCCAGAGAATTTATATCGGCTGCGAGGTGGATCTCGTTCGACTATTATGCGTCTAAAAACCATCTCCTAACGTCCAGAATCTCGCGTCGCTCTTTGTAGCTTCTCTGTTGACACTCTTGCTGACTTAAACGGTCCCGGTACTCTACGTTCCCCGTAATAGTGTAAACATAAATACTGAAAACGTCTTTATTCGTTTGTAGATGAGTCTTGTAACAAAATAAAACTGTTCTGCCGACGGACAGCGTGTCCGACTGCAACTGTGTCTTGAAAAGAAGAGAAGGGCTTCCAGTCGAACCCTTAATTTATACCCTCTCGAGATTCCGCACCTGTTGGTTCCGAAATTGTCCTGTCGTGACCTGCAGATTACATGATAGCCCCCAATCCCGAACCATTTGATTAAGCACTCACTGTATAAATTTGAGCGTCTTAGTGTAATTTGCGTATTTTTGGCACACTTATTTCGCACTGACTTCGCGTAGTGTGTCCTACTAACGTCATTTTCTTACTGTGGATAACTATAAAATTTACACACACTTTGGTGCCTTTTGTTTGTTTATACACTAATTAGTTTTGATACAGTGAATTAAAATAATTATTTTAGTAATTAATTGGGGAGGGTTGGTGGAATTCGTCTCTGTACATGCATCACTAACACACACAAGATACACGCGTAACACACATACAATCGAGCAGATGTTCCTTGCCTGTTAGAACAGGCTAATTTCTCCCCTAGTATAACAATGAAACATTTTTACAATCCCAGACATATCCATTTATCCCAAACTTATAATAAATTTATTAATTTTTCATTTATTTAAATCAATGCTCAATACAGCATATGGCTGTGTCGTTGCAATATTTTGTCTTATTTTATTTGGTAACTAATGTATGATTTTAAATAAATTGTCTTATTTTGTTCTTATTTGAATTTCTTCTTTAATTAGTAGATTATTATTATTGTGTCTGTACATATTAAGACTATCCCAGATTCATTTTGTTACAAAAATTTGTTACAAATTCCTTTTTTTTATATTTTTGTACGTTTTTAATTAATTTGACACTTTTAATGTATGGAAATTTATGTATATTGTTAAAAACATTGTGTGGCTAAATTATATTTGTAAATATTAGGTTTTAAAAACGCATTGCGATGTTGAATCGGACAGTTTTTTCGTCCAAATTTATAGCAATCTGGACATTCTATTTTGTAAACTCTATTTTTATTATAAATGTTGAATTTAGTTTTAGTTTTTATTTTATTAAAAACAATATTATCTGTGTTATAAGATATTTTTAAGTTTGTAACTTTAATAGTTTGCTTAGTTTATGAGTTATGTTTACGTGATAAGTCTCTCTTCTTCTAGGTTAGCAGCCCATAGGCTGGTTGGCAGCAGTTCGCCATTCTTCACGCTTCTCTGCTTTTCTTTTCAACTCACAACATGATGTGCAGTTCATATCCACCATAAGCTGGTCGTCGCCTGTGTTTCTTCCCTTCAGTTGTTCCTTCTTTTATTCTCTTAACCAACCCATTGTGTCGTACTATGTGCCCTATAAACTAGCTCTTCTAAAGACTTCTGCCCTATTAGCTCTTCTGCCTCTTAAATTTCGTAGAAAGCTTTTCTCCTCCTGAGCTCTTCTAAAGACTTCCTCATTCGTTATCTTCTCCCTCCAGCTTATCTTGAATAGTCTTCTGTAGCACCAGGTTTCAAATGCTTGGAGTCGTTTCTTCTCACTTTACCAATTGTCCAAGATTCACTCCCGTATAGGGCAACACTCTTCACGTATGTCTTTACTAGATTCTTCCTAATTTTTAGGCTGATAGTTTTTGAAATGAAGACGTTTTCTGTTTGTTGAAAGCAATTTTAGCCTGGTTACTTCTGTTTATAATTTCCTTCCTGCTACGTCCATCACTTGTGATTTTACTTTCTAGATAGTTATATTCTTTAATTGCCTGGAGAACATTACTTCTAAGAGTTATTCTGACTGCATCTTCTTCCTTCCGCCTACAAACTAGGACTTTGGTTCGTTATAATGTAAAGGTATATTTTATATTGATTATATTTATTACTGATGGTAAATGTTTTATGTATGACAGGAATGGTAGCAGACTAAAGGACAGCGGCTTCATAGAAGTCGACGCTGTGAGGCAGAAGGGTCCAGTAAACAAGGAGAAGGATGTGTGTGATGTAAGGACTGCAATTACTTGGTGAAACATCCTGTACCTTCATGAATATATTCGTAAGAATGAAGCGTTAACATATAAGTGTGGACTACGGTACGGACGCGTGCGCGCACGTGAGACACGTTGTTAGCTTTCCAATATAATTACATTACACGTGCGTCTAATCTCAACACTGTGATGGTCAGTCACATGACGTGTACCAGCATAATCTACTGTAATGGACTTCTGGTATAGTTCACTGTTAATCAATTGCCAGTTGTCTCAATAAAGTACTTACGCGCGCGCGCGTGTGTGTGAAGGACAACAGGTTTCAAGCGAATTAAAAACTGAATTTTTATTTATTTATTTTTTAATTCAACTTCATTTCAACTAGATAAGTACCGCGGCATGTCAGATAAATGTGATTTCCTCTCCTGTTACACAATGCACCCCTTTCACCTTCTCCCTCCCTCCCTTACTCTCCCTCCATCCCTTTCTTACTCTCTCTCTTTTCTCTCTGTCTGTCTGTCTCTCTCTCTCTCTCTCTCTCTCTCTCTCTCTCTCTCTCTCTCTCTCTCTCTCTCTCTCTCTCTCTCTCTCTCTCTCTCTCTCTCTCTCTCTCTCTCTCTCTCTCTCTCTCTCTCTTTCTCTAGCTCTCTCTCGCTTCTACCGGACACTTGTAGCAGTTTTGTTAACACACGAAATTCATACAAATACAGTAATTAGAACTAATTTTAACCACAGGTGATCCAAACTTTTATTTCAAGAAACGTTAATAATAAGGAATAATAAATACATAACTACGTGCTTTCACCACCTAAATGACGATTTAAAGGGATAAAACTCTTCAAAATACAATAATCTAACAAATATTTGGTATAAAAACTAATTAAAATAGCTTAAAATCTAATATATGCACTACATTTTTAATTAACTTCATTGCAACTAGTTACAAACTATCTAGATAACTTAATAGTATGTAGGATAAGCTGCCACTGGAGCGTTCCTCAGTACAGTTACACTTTGTTCATGTGCTGAGAATTACTGTACACATTTAGTTCACCAGTTCAAATGGTTTCTGTCTCTGCAATCGTCGAACGAGTCCAGCATTATCAAGCAGTTGTAGCACTTCAATATTTACGTGTTCATAAAGTCTTCTTTCATATTTATCCGCAACCCGTTTTTACTTCGTCAGCAACTGTAGGCATTTCCAGATCCCGATGGATGTCATCATTTCTTACGTACCATGGTGCATCGACAATACTACAAAAAAATCTTAGTTGTTCAAGACCTGATGATGTCAGAGATGACGAAAAGCTTTGTCTGAACAAAAAATTGTAGCAGTTTAGCAATTTTATAAAAGAAATAGTAAGGATGGCTGCTAATTCAAATAATACGAAGAAAAAAAAAGAAAAAGAAAAAATCTTACTTTGAAAAGTCTGATATATTTTAATATTAGAATTCTTAGCACCTCCAAAGCTGTACACCATACACCCAAACTGGTTTCAAGACTTCTTTATATTATAACAGCTCCAAGCAGCCATCACATTTTATTCAATTTTAACCCATGTTCTTCCCCTTATTTCTTAAAATGCTGTTTCCACCTAAGTTTGGCATTCAGAGTCAAGGCCAAATACTTCATTTGAACTTCTAATAAAATACAATTTTAATTTACTAGTTTTGCATGTTCTGTGACGTTGTTTTGCATTAATTATTACGCGTTTCGAAGCAAGTGCCCGATACCTTATCTTGAAAAACAATATACTAATTGCTATAATTACTTTATTAAGAAATATGGGTAGTGAAATATTATTTTCAGGAACGACCATAAACGTCTTCCACGCTAAATGTGATGAATTTAGGTACCGTTTAGGTAAAAGCCGTTTACACCTATTTAGTTGAACTGTTTAGGACTAATGAAACACCACTTTGTTTATAATAAAAATGTAAAATAATTCAAATATTATGTTTGCAAGATAAACATTTTAGTTTAATTAATTAAATGTGTGCTGAAAATTGATAAAAAATTTCAAATGTTTATGTAACAGATGGAAAATATAAGTTGCTCATCTGAAGACTGTGAGAATGTAAAATTAGTGAATATTTCGTGCTGATATATGTAAATATTTTGCAACATTTGTGTACCTAAGTAATAAAAACAGTAATGTTTACAGGAAGGCAGAAATTTTAAAAATTTTACACTACTTATACTTTTACAAAACAAAACATTATTTTTTCACTCTAAGACATCATCAACTCCTGGTCCATACAAAACTTCTACATCATTATCTTCATCTACTCCTTTTCTCTTAACGCTCTTATTTTTTTCTCTAGCTATTTTAGCCGAGGCTATATCAACAACTATGGATTCTCTTTGCCTACGTTCATCTAAACACTTCAATCCAATTACACAGTTACCTCGTACTGAATCACAGAGTTTTTGTTATATTTTAATTTTAGTTAAAATTTCCGTTTTAATTTTAATTAGAACAGTATCTGCTATACCAATATTTAATGTTTCCTCCCAAATAATACTGTTTTTCGATGCCGCGTTTGATAAAATAACATCATAAATTACAGTAAGTCACCGTGACAAAAATCGTCTGTAACTTCTTAAATATAAATAATATATATTGCGTAATGTATACCACATTGTACCAGATTTATCTTTCCAACTATCGTATAGTTAAGATATTACCGACGCGCACATATAAGTAATATAAGGCAAAAATTGTTTAAAATCTTACAACAAAACCTGTAACATTGCACTATTTGTACTAAAATTCTCGCACTTCATTTGTAAATCATTACTTTCCCTAATCATCAATATTATTTGATAAGTATTTCATTGTTTCTAAATTGATTGTAAAATAGGACACAATTTTGTTCTATTTAAGAGAAATGGAATACTTTTTCTTGCATTAAAAATAAATTTCAATGTTTCTACTCTTCTTTTGTAGGTACAAAGTTGAACATTTACCGTTTTTATTAATCAGGAAAAAATAATAATTTGATAAAAATTATTATTTTTTAATTTTTTTTTTAAATATTGCTCCGCCATTACAAAACGTACGTGTTTCTCGGTTATCCCAGCAGTACCAGCTGTAATGTTGTGTGCGTACGTGACACTTAACATGCGTCAACGAGGCTATTCCAGACCATACCGGTCGGCGCACTGTGTTCAAGGCCTCAATCAATTACGCTCTAGTGTTTTATAGTAGTGTTGACGCGTATTATGGATTATTATGGAACACTTGTGCTATCTATTTAAACAACGATAGCTGCCGCTTAGGGTCAGTCTTACGTCGAAGATTACTCGTAGTGTATTAGTGAAAAGTGATTGTAGTGCGGAACTCTTTATAGTTGACATTATTATTCCTTCTTCTTCTTCTTCTTCTTCTTCTTCTTCTTCTTCTTCTTCTTCTTCTTCTTCTTCTTCTTCTTCTTCTTCTTCTTCTTCTTCTTCTTCTTCTTCTTCTTCTTCTTCTTCTCCTTCTCCTTCTCCTTCTTCTTCTTCTTCTTCTTCTTCTTCTTCTTCTTCTTCTTCTTCTTCTTCTTTCTTCTTTCTTCTTCTTCTTCTTCTTCTTCTTCATCATCATCATCATCATCATCATCATTCTCAAGGTTTAAACCAAGACTGGTTTGTTCCGGTCTGAAATAGGTAAATATTACAGCTGGTCACTCCAGCGCTTCCTCGGACGTCCCACACCTCTCTGTCACCTCGGCTTATAGTTCCATTGTTGTTTGGGGATGCAGCAGTCATCAATTCGGCAGAGATGTTCACACCAATTCAGCCGATACTGGGCGATCATCTCGAGTATACTCATACTAATCAGTTCCTGCCGTATAGCTGTGTTTCTTCTATGATAATGCAGAGTATATACCCTGCCACGTGCCCGAGAAATCTCATTTCAGCCGCTTGGATGCGACTGGCCTTGCCTTCCGTTCAAGTCCAATTCTCATACCCGTAAAGAAGTGTGGGAAGAGCCATCACCTTGTAGAACTTCAGTCTTGCCCCACCATACGTCTTACCCTGCTAGTAACATATCCAGGGGACATATTCACTGCCAAAATGCCTAAAATAAGGAATAACCGGACGGATCAAACGTTGCTGACCACAGCTGTGAATAAAAGGAAGAACTACATTATTATTTGTATGGACAAATTAACTTGAATTGTTGTACGAGAATAATCTTGTTGACTAACGTGTTGATTACAAACTGTGAATTGTGATAATTAAAGATGATTTTTAGTGAGGTCACTGTAAGTTGTTTTCCACTGTACCATACGACGATCGGTTACACCGTCGTAACATATTCTACATATTTTTAGTCTAATACATTTTACGTAATCCGAGAGTTAGGTTAGAAATAGGGGTTCCAGGATGAGTCGATTTTGTTTTAACAGTTGGGAAAATCGTTCGACTTGGCAGAGAACAACCGAGTGACGAGTGAGTCGTGTAGCAACAAACAATCCTGTACAGGCAGACGCTGCAACCCTCGCTGCCAAGTCGCAACCCCTCTGGCGATACTTGTGTTGCTGCCACTGCATCGTAGCGTGTATGCATAACATGTAAACAACGGTAATTTGGATGTTATTACCAGGTTCGTGTCGCTTTATACGGAAGTAGAAAATGTATAATTCTGTTTACACATTTTTGCTTTATGTTTTTTTTTTTTTTTTAGCTTTGTGCTGTACATGTCTCTGTGTTGTATCCCTTTGCTTTGTTTTCCAGCGGTTTCCACAGGAAGGGGGTAGTGACGCAGCATGAGTCATTGAAATTTTTGTTGGGGGTTTGGCAAAATGTTTTGGAAAGTATAAAAAATTATACGCGTACTTCCTGCGTTGTAGTTAGATATTGGTTTATGAAAGGCTAAAGGAAGTAAACATTGATTAAAAATTGCCTGGTCTTCCAGGTTAGGGGTTAATGCAATGGGAATAACTCCCCATTCATTGGAAAAAATAGCTAAATGTTAAAAAACCAAATAGACTGCAGCCGGATGGATTCAGTGAAAAATTTAATTGTTGATTTTCTACAAACAAAAAACTACAATTGTATGGAATGGATTTCCCCAGGAAGAAGGAAAAGAGAAAGACCACCGATCAGAAGAAATTCAGAATATATATAGAGAGAATTAGAAACTGAATAGTATCTTTAGATAGACAAGCACCAGTGGTAGCTCAGAATTCAATCACTTCTGTAATCTTTCGTTCCGGAAAATGTGTAAACATTGTAAAACTGGAAAAAATAAAATAAACAAATAAAACTACGTTGCAAAAAATGTAATAAAATTGAATGAAATAAAAATTCATTTAAAAAATAAAAATATTTTCGGCTTGTAGCTTTGCAGAAAGACTTATTACAGTCTATTCCTAATGAAGAAATAATTGATGCCTTTTATTTATCGTCATCGCAGAGTAAGCAGTTACTGTGCCGAATATAAGCCATAGCAACTAGGACTTCGTCAAACCATTATTGTTTTACTTTTTTGCTTTAGAACACACTTCTTTGGTATTTTTTATTCTTTTGATTTGAAATATTGTCCTGAAACGCCTATTAATTTCATTCGATTTTTAATTAATTTGTTTGTTTAGTTTAAAATGCAAATTTATTTGCAAACTGTACTATTTTTAGCATTAGCATATTACAGCAACATTTGTTTTTATTTTAAATGTCTATCCTTGTGAAGGGATATTCATCAAGTTTGGGAAGGGGAGTCACCATGCAGTGGGGTAAGTAGCCCTGCTTTACATGAGGACCTACTTTAAGAATGAACAAACTGTAGTTTAGTCATTGTTATTTGATCATTTTTTTCTTTGCGTAAAGGTGTGCAGTACTTAAAAATGTAAAAAATAAAGAATCGATGTTTAAAATATATGATATATTTAATATTTATAATATCTTTACCTCAAGATGTTTTTTCCTTATTTGGAACATATTTCGTGACACTTAGTGTTCCAACACTCAGAATTCTTAATTTTATCTTGTGGAGTACTTGTGTGTTGCTTGGTTGTTGTTATAGTTTCCTGTTGGTTTTTGGTATCTTATATTAGTATTATTGTGTGTGATTGTGGTGTATATATTAGTATTTTGTGAATTTGCGATGTTGAGTGCTTTAAAAATTGTGTGATGTTTTGTATTGATTTGTATTTGTTCAGGTGTTAGTTTGTTTTGTCTTTGTACACTTGTAAATTTTCCCAAATGTTCATTATGGTGCCTTTGTACCAAAACCGTTATTTCGAACATTTAAAAACACATTAAAAAAACAGAAATATATAAATCTAAGTTAGCCAAACATGCAATAAACACTGGACATGAATTCCTAGAGATCAACAACATGACGCTAATAAAACACATACTACACAAAGTCACCATAATGAACATTTAGGAAAATTTACAAACAGACAAAGACAAAACACAAAACGAACTAATACTTGAGCAAATACAAATCAGTACAAACTTTACACAATTTTCAAAGCACTGAACATCGAAAATGTTGTATGTATACTAATACATACACCACAATAATACCAATTTAAAATACCAAAAACCAATAGGAAACCATAACAACAACCAACCAACACAAATGTATTCCACAAGATTCAAAATTAAGAATGCTGAAGATGGGAACACTAGGTGTCCCGAAACATGTTCCAAATAAGGAAAAAACATCTTGAGGTAAAGATATTATAAATATTAAATATATTATATACATCAAGAAATAGACTGTAGCAAAACGTGTTTGAATTAAAATATATGAGATGACGAAACGAACTGCTCTCTGTCTCAGACAGACGGGAGACAGCAAGCTAGAGCTCTGAAACAAACATAAAAGATAACAAACTAAAGAAATAAACGTAGCATTTTCATCGCGACTAATTACAAGCGTAACAAAAACCCTTTACAGAATAGTCGACGACGAGGTACGACAAGGTAATTTCTCACTGTCTCTTGTGCATTGCCTGCCAGGCAATATTTTAATTCCACATTTTCCTTATTAGAAAAAAGTTTTTCTATAAAAAAGCCTCTCTAAATTTATACTTTCTCTACGTTGAGTTCGTCATCATCTTTACATCACGGCAGAGGCAAGGTGCTGCCTGTTTCGCCTTCAAAAATCCTCCAGACACCTCTTCCTGGGTCTACCCACACACACATGTGTTCTATACTATGTATTTCCAGATTTCTTTGACCAATATGGAATCTGGAATTCTTTCTGAGTGTTCTTTCACCGTTGTTTGTAATCATTTAATTTTTAATTCATGTTAACAACTTGTAAATCTTCTGTTATGGCCTCATTCCTTATACGGTCAAGTTTAGACTGCCTTTTACCTACTCTTAAGAATACCACTTTTGAGGCCTGTATTTTACTGTCTTGCTTCTTGTTTGTTGTTCATAAGTCACACACATAGGACACTGCCATAACCTTGTAGAAATTTAATTTTGTATCTCTCGTACCTTGTACGGTTGACTGTCTCCATATCGTCTGGAACTTACACAACTTAACATCAATATCGTAATTTCTATCATAGCCAATATCACTTCCCAAATATTTAAAGTGGTTCACCTGTTCTAAACTCGTCCACTTATCGTGATTTTCTTATAATAATAATAATTAATAATTCTTATTGTCAATTGAAGAAACGTTATTGTAAAATGAAGATACCCTACAAAGCCGAGGCCGAAACGTCGGTTAGTAACAACAGGAGTGGACCACGGCCCAATAGCCCGGATTTTAGGCAGTCGGTTAGTAACAACAGGAGTGGACCACGGCCCAATAGCCCGGATTTTAGTCAGTCGGTTAGTAACAACAGCAGTGGACCACGGCCCAATAGCCCGGATGTTAGGCAGTCGGTTAGTAACAACAGGAGTGGACCACGGCCCAATAGCCCGGATTTTAGTCAGTCGGTTAGTAACAACAGCAGTGGACCACGGCGCAATAGCCCGGATGTTAGGCAGTCGGTTAGTAACAACAGGAGTGGACCACGGCCCAATAGCCCGGATTTTAGGCAGTCGGTTAGTAACAACAGGAGTGGACCACGGCCCAATAGCCCGGATTTAGGCAGTCGGTTAGTAACAACAGGAGTGGAGCACGGCCCAATAGCCCGGATTTTAGTCAGTCGGTTAGTAACAACAGGAGTGGAGCACGGCCCAATAGCCCGGATTTTAGTCAGTCGGTTAGTAACAACAGGAGTGGAGCACGGCCCAATAGCCCGGAATTTAGCCGTTCGGTTACTAACAACAGGAGTGGACCACGGCCCAATAGCCCGGATTTTAGGCAGTCGGTTAGTAACAACAGGAGTGGACCACGGCCCAATAGCCCGGATTTTAGTCAGTCGGTTAGTAACAACAGCAGTGGACCACGGCCCAATAGCCCGGATGTTAGGCAGTCGGTTAGTAACAACAGGAGTGGACCACGGCCCAATAGCCCGGATTTTAGGCAGTCGGTTAGTAACAACAGGAGTGGACCACGGCCCAATAGCCCGGATTTAGGCAGTCGGTTAGTAACAACAGGAGTGGAGCACGGCCCAATAGCCCGGATTTTAGTCAGTCGGTTAGTAACAACAGGAGTGGAGCACGGCCCAATAGCCCGGATTTTAGTCAGTCGGTTAGTAACAACAGGAGTGGAGCACGGCCCAATAGCCCGGAATTTAGCCGTTCGGTTACTAACAACAGGAGTGGAGCACGGCCCAATAGCCCGGATTTTAGGCAGTCGGTTAGTAACAACAGGAGTGGAGCACGGCCCAATAGCCCGGATTTTAGGCAGTCGGTTAGTAACAACAGGAGTGGACCACGGCCCAATAACGCGGATTTTAGGCAGTAGGTTAGTAACAACAGGAGTGGACCACGGCCCAATAGCCTGATTTTAGGCCGTCGGTTACTAACAACAGGAGCGGAGCACGGCCCAATAGCCTGATTTTAGTCAGTCGGTTAGTAACAACAGGAGTGGACCACGGCCCAATAACGCGGATTTTAGGCAGTAGGTTAGTAACAACAGGAGTGGACCACGGCCCAATAGCCTGATTTTAGGCCGTCGGTTACTAACAACAGGAGTGGAGCACGGCCCAATAGCCCGGATTTTAGGCAGTCGGTTAGTAACAACAGGAGTGGAGCACGGCCCAATAGCCCGGATTTTAGGCAGTCGGTTAGTAACAACAGGAGTGGACCACGGCCCAATAACGCGGATTTTAGGCAGTAGGTTAGTAACAACAGGAGTGGACCACGGCCCAATAGCCTGATTTTAGGCCGTCGGTTACTAACAACAGGAGTGGAGCACGGCCCAATGGCCCGGATTTTAGGCAGTCGGTTAGTAACAACAGGAGTGGACCACGGCCCAATAGCCCGGATTCTAGGCAGTCGGTTAGTAACAACAGGAGTGGACCACGACCCAATAACCCGGATTCTAGGCAGTCGGTTAGTAACAACAGAACTGGACCACGGCCCAATAACCCGGATTTTAGGCAGTCGGTTAGTAACAACAGGAGTGGACCACGGCCCAATAGCCTGATTTTAGGCCGTCGGTTACTAACAACAGGAGTGGACCACGACCCAATAACGCGGATTTTAGGCAGTAGGTTAGTAACAACAGGAGTGGACCACGGCCCAATATCTCGGATTTTAGGCAGTAGGTTAGTAACAACAGGAGTGGACCACGGCCCAATAACGCGGATTTTAGGCAGTCGGTTAGTAACAACAGGAGTGGACCACGGCCCAATAACGCGGATTTTAGGCAGTAGGTTAGTAACAACAGGAGTGGACCACGGCCCAATAGCCTCATTTTAGGCCGTCGGTTACTAACAACAGGAGTGGAGCACGGCCCAATGGCCCGGATTTTAGGCAGTCGGTTAGTAACAACAGGAGTGGACCACGGCCCAATAGCCAGGATTCTAGGCAGTCGGTTAGTAACAACAGGAGTGGACCACGGCCCAATAACGCGGATTTTAGGCAGTAGGTTAGTAACAACAGGAGTGGACCACGGCCCAATAGCCTGATTTTAGGCCGTCGGTTACTAACAACAGGAGTGGAGCACGGCCCAATGGCCCGGATTTTAGGCAGTCGGTTAGTACCAACAGGAGTGGACCACGGCCCAATAGCCCGGATTCTAGGCAGTCGGTTAGTAACAACAGGAGTGGACCACGACCCAATAACCCGGATTCTAGGCAGTCGGTTAGTAACAACAGAACTGGACCACGGCCCAATAGCCCGGATTTTAGGCAGTCGGTTAGTAACAACAGGAGTGGACCACGGCCCAATAGCCTGATTTTAGGCCGTCGGTTACTAACAACAGGAGTGGAGCACGTCCCAATGGCCCGGATTTTAGGCAGTCGGTTAGTAACAACAGGAGTGGACCACGACCCAATAACCCGGATTCTAGGCAGTCGGTTAGTAACAACAGAACTGGACCACGGCCCAATAACCCGGATTTTAGGCAGTCGGTTAGTAACAACAGGATTGGACCACGGCCCAATAGCCCGGATTCTAGGCAGTCGGTTAGTAACAACAGGAGTGGACCACGGCCCAATAACGCGGATTTTAGGCAGTAGGTTATTAACAACAGGAGTGGACCACGGCCCAATAGCCTGATTTTAGGCCGTCGGTTACTAACAACAGGAGTGGAGCACGGCCCAATGGCCCGGATTTTATGCAGTCGGTTAGTAACAACAGGAGTGGACCACGACCCAATAACCCGGATTCTAGGCAGTCGGTTAGTAACAACAGAACTGGACCACGGCCCAATAGACCGGATTTTAAGCAGTCGGTTTGCAAAAACAGAAATGGACCACGGCCCATTAACCCAGAATTTAGGCAGTCGGTTAGTAACAACAGAAGTGGACCACGGCACAATAGCCCGGATCTTAGGCAGTCGGTTTAGTAACAACAGGTGTGGACCACGGCCCAATAGCCCGGATTTTAGGCAGTTCGTTTTCAACACAGTTGTGGACTAGGTTCATGAACGCCTGCTTGGGATTTTTTCTGACCTGTTGCTCACACCACTCTATAAAAAATTGCCGATTAACCTCTTACAAGACTTCAGCTGAACATGAACTCGAAAATATTTCTATTTAATTCTAATCTAATGATGAGCTGGAAGGCTCGGACACTTCAATTTCTGTTTGTGAATATAACCATTGACACAAATTTATTATCTAAATAGATTATCTAATTTGTCTATAATTGTCAAAAGTAGAATATAAAAGTGTTATTCAAAACATTCATAGAATTGTGGAACGATCATCCATAAAAGTAGAACAATTCATAGGTACCTGAAAAATAAAACACGGAAGGATACCCAAATGAAGTTTTATAAAACTGTGGCTGTCCAAACATTCCTGTATGCTAGTGAGACATTGACTTTTGGTAAAAGGAACGTGCAGAGGATTCAGGCAGCCAAAATGAAATTTCTAAGAGGGACGCAAGGTTGTTCTCTCTTGGATCGGAGAAGGAATGAGGATATTAGACGCGATTTAAACATTGTATCATTACACCAGCAGACTGAAGGCCACAGAAGGAGATGGTGTAAACACTTGAGTCGC
Source organism: Magicicada septendecula (assembly GCA_034769895.1). NCBI lineage: Eukaryota > Metazoa > Arthropoda > Insecta > Hemiptera > Cicadidae > Magicicada > Magicicada septendecula. The sequence goes on from CM068371.1 coordinate 4,478,914, forward strand.
ATGCCTGATATCCCTACTGGAAAGATAGATGTCGGTAGACCGAAGACGAGATGGGTTACGGAACAGGTCTAAGGCCTAGTCCTCGGAGTTGTGATAATGATGATGATGAGAATGATAAAGTGTTATTCATCCTGGTATGTGAAAATTAATTACGGTATTTCGGCGCCACTTCAAGAACAATTAAAATACGTCTTACAGTACACAGGAAAATGTTAAAGAAGAACATTCTAACATTTCTAAATTAGCTGAACATAGGTAGGAAGAACAACACTAAGTCCTGTGCAATGAATTCCATATCGTTGGGCAGGAAACTAATTCTAATAAACGTAAAATAATACAAGTATCTCTTATTGCTGTGAATGACGATTGAATCAGCTAGCCCTGCAAATACGTTTCTACGCTTTGGTTAAGAAATATTTGGAGTTTACCCAAGTTTTCGGAAGGAGAGACGGTTAGTTCGTAATCTGTGCCTTGGACAGAAAGTGAGTGTGCAAATCGGAAAGGGAGCGCAGAAGGAAGAGGAGTAAGGAAAGGCTGCTGTAAGTCACAAAACATTTATTTTTAACATATATATTTTGATGGCTTGATTAGGAAGTGCTTTGACAAAACAAGAGGCGTGACTGCCGATAGAAAAGAATTGAATGTATAAGGTTTTCTGATGACATGGCTGTTTTAGCAGAAAAGTAAGAGACAAAAAATGAAAGGATAAGAGATATGAATTTAGTATGCGAAGAATGTGGAATGAGGATTAATAAGGAAAAAACTAAGTTTATGGTGATTAGGAAAAGAGGAAAAAGGGCAAACATAAAAATAGGGCAAGACAAAATACAACAGGTGGAGTTGTTTAAATATCTTGGAAGCTTGATAAGTGAAGATATGTCCTGCACTCGTGAAATTAGAGCAAGACTTCCTATAGCGAAAGAGGCTTTTAATGGGAAGAAAAGACTGCTGTGTGGCAGAATTAATAAGAATATAAGAAAAAGTTTGGCCAAATGTTATGTGTGGATCGTTGCGTTATATGGTGTAGAGACATGGACACTGAGGAAAGAGGATGAGAAAAGATTAGAGGCAATTGAGATGTGGGTTTGGTGAGCAATGGAAAAGTGAGGTGGGTTGATAAAGTAAGAAATTATGAAGTTTTAAGAAGAATATGGGAAGAGAGAAGAATCCTGAAGGTAATAAGAAAAAAGGAAAACAAATTGGTTAGGTCATTGTTTAAGAAGAGACTGCTTGCTTACAACTGCCATGGAGTGTGTCATAGAAGGAGAAAAAAAAGAGGGTGTAAAAGAATGAAATTAATAGACAGCCTTAAATTCAGAAGATATTATGAAGAAATGAAAAGACTAGCATGCGATAGGACAGCTTGGAGAGCGCTTACCATTTGAAGACCTGCTTAGGGCAGAACACCAAATAAACCTAAGTTTCATCGTCATATTTTGTTCTGAATCAAATGTTTCTTTTTACGTTTTGAAAACAAAATAGTATTGTTCGTCTTAACAAATGCACAGTGATACTGTAGTATAAAATATACACAGCAGTTCCTGGAAAACTAATTACCTCCAGTTCCGGTAGAGCGCGCACTGAATAATAAATCAGAATATCTGCTCAACCGTGCGGCGCCAGGATACACGCGTCGTGGTCGCGCTTTTGTCTCCTGCTGAACTTAAAGTATAAGGGTTGATATTTTTGTTTTGTGTATTATAAATTCTGTACTAATTGGCAAAAAAACCTATATGTGTACACATTTTTAAGATTATTGATATCAGTTTTTCTCTGGTAAAGTGAATGTAGAGAAAAGGGTTAATAAAAATTAAATGCATTCGTTGGATTTATATAAAAATAAACGGAAGGCTTCAATCTTTTGACGCTATAATGCGTCACGGAAATGACGCAATTTCATATAAACGTTTAGATCTATACAAGTAAGTATATGCATAAGTATTTTATTAAAAGTTATTATTATTTTGTTCACCCAGTAGTTGAATTAAAAGACGCACAAATCATTCTGACGATACATGATCGCTGTAGTAGTATGATAACACACTAATACGATTTAACATATTGATAATGTAAAGATCGTCTAAGTACAATAATAAATGTCATTATAATTGAATATATACTAAAATTAATACGAAAAAATAAAATGTCATTTAATTATCATCATCTTCTTCTTCTTCTTCTTCTTCTTCTTCTTCTTCTTCTTCTTCTTCTTCTTCTTCTTCTTCTTCTTCTTCTTCTTCTGCTTCTTCTTACTAGGCTAACCACTTGTTCCGGTCCCAAAGGAATACATACACTTCACTAACGCTTCCCAGGTCTTCCTGTACTTCGCCGTCCAATAGGCTTTTATTGCCAAACTTCCTGAGGCAACGTACCGTCTGGAATCCTATTCAGATAAGGAATCCATCTCTCTCTTTGTTCTCTGCATACGATCTTGTATATTAAGTTTGTTCAACTTTTTACGAATGCTATCATTGTAGATAGAGTCTACCCCTTCGTGTCCAGCCTTTAACAGATTGCAAGAATCTCTGTTCAGACGTTTTTACACCGGAAGCCAAGTTTCAGAACCATACAAAAACACCAGATAATGACAAAAACACCGCTGCCGCCTTGTATTTATACCCCGCTCACAGACCAGAAGATTCCAAACTACGCGTTATCTCTACCTACGACGTAATTAATTTCGGCCTTGAAACAGTCCGCGCGACTTCTGCCACAGCCATTATCTTATAAAGCCATTTAATTATCAATATAATGTATTGTATATCAATATTATTAACACAATATTATAATTAAATCTATTGGTCAATACATTAAATTGTAATGTTGTATTAATAATATTTTAGGAATATTGGTAATTTTTTTTATATTACGTCTATTTAAGTAAAACATTAAAAAGGATAGTAATTACTTTGATGATGTAAAATACAGTCGCACCCCCCCCCCATTCCAAATACCATCAGGCAGGCAAACACAAACACAATCACTCAATTCATTCACCTGTTTAAATAATAATTAATAAAGTCGCGTTAGTGGTTATAATCACAAACAGCATTAACACTGTTGCACACTCCTCCTCTTTTCGATTACTGTGTAACATATTGTTACGACGGTCTACTTGATCGTCGTATGGTACAGTGGAAAACAAAATACAAGACAACAATTAAGTCACTAATCACCAGCTTTAATTTTCACAGTTAAACAGTTCGTAATTAACAACACTGTCTCTTACAACAAATCAAATACAAATTGTTCACATGCAATAAAATGTCACCTAATATGAAACAATTGTATTACAATTATACCGCCCGATTATAAAACACAACTCTTCACTAATAACCACTAGAACGCACACAGTAATCACTTTTAATCGCCCGACAATAAAGTCGAAGCGCACGTAATATATCGCAACTGTAACTAAACTAAGGCCGCTGCGGCCTTGTATTTATACCCCGCTCACAGACCAGAAGATTCCAAACTACGCGTTATCTCTACGTACGACGTAATTAATTGCGGCCTTGAAACAGTCGGCGCGACTTCTGGTACAGTCTAGCTAATGCGTCGAGAATCGCGTACGCCACACGCATTACTTTCCGGATCCCTCTGGAACATTCGATAAACACGTAGATTGTTCTGTGATGTCGTAACAATATAATTGAGTGAGTGACAAAGCCGCACTCTGAACGCGAGAATTGGTAATAAAACCAAAAAGTAAATAAAAATAGTGTTCTGACATGTTTATCGAATTTTGGAACTTACACGTTGGTAATAATGAGCAACATATTTATACACAGGCTCCAACCAATGGAAGATGAGGTCATAAATGATTCTACTGCTATTGCAGAACGTATAAAACCGCTTTCTATCTGCTGTACCTACGCCGCCTTGAAGAGGGAGGTAAATAAAAGGTGTCGTTTTTCTTTTTTACATGTCTCACCTTTTGAGCATCATTTGCGTAATAAACCGTTTTCATACGAAAACATCTGCCGAGTCATATTGAATACTTTGCTGCAGTGTTGAATACGAAGTTGGGTGGGGTACGGGGTGGAAGCTTCAAAATGTTATTTACATATGATAAAACCAGCCTTCGAAATCATGTACTTTATGTGCACAGTGTAAAACTCGGTGCTCGCAAAACGCGCACATGCTCATCTCTGTCTTACTGTCTTGCACACACGCGCACACACACGCACACATAAATTATTTATTCGTCACGTCTTGCTTACAAACTTTAGAGAAAGACAACTTAATTTTTCTCGTTTTTTCCGCTCGTTCATTTTACTGTGTATTTCAGTCAGTCATAAATAAAATATCCGACATTTGTCAATTACAGTACTGTAAAATTTAATTCAGTACGGCGCTATAAAGTGGTAACAGACGACGCCAATGTAATACTAGTGATTTCTTAAAATGACGTCAGTGATTGACATTACTGTAGGCCTACGTTTGTGGGACGGACTTCTTCCGTCACTGCTTTTTTTATTAGAAAGCTACGTTTCGGGTACACAACAATCGGTAGCCGTACTCACGCAAAAACAACACAAATAAAAGGTAACAACTACTCGGTCTCTCAACTGCCAGAGAGTCATATATAGTTGAATGAGGAGGGACTTATATTTAGAGTCATAGAGAGATATAGAGAGTCATATATAGAATCAGCTGTAGGTAATTTATTTATTATTTGTTGTTCTGCCCTTAGGCAAGTCTTCAAATGGTAAAAGTTCTCCAACCTGTCCTATCGCATGCCAGTCTTTTCGTTTCTTCGTAACACCCTATGATTTTAATGCTATCTGTTAACTTCATTCTTCTACGCCCTCTTCTTTTCTCTTCTTCTATGACATCCTTCATGGCAGTTGTAAGCAAGCAGTCTCTTCTTAAACAATGACCTAACCAATTCCTTTTCCTATTTTCTATTATCTTCGGGATTCTTCACTCTTCCCCTATTCTTCTTAAAACTTCATCATCCCCTACTTTATCAACCCATCTCACTTTTACCATTGCTCGTCAAACCCACATCTCAAATGGTTCTAATCTTTTCTCATCCTCCTTCCTCAGTGTCCATGTCTGTCCACCATATAAAGCAACGTTCCACACATAACATTTGTCCAAACTTTTCCTTAAATTCTTATTAATTTTTCCACACATCAGCCTTTTCTTCCCATTAAATGCCTGTTTGTTAATATATAGGTATAGGTATATCTTTTTATGTAGGTCACCTACATATTATGTAAATACTTTAGTATATTTTGACTCACTGTCGGTTGTGGGACATTCTATTATTAATTTAATATTTGTGATAATTTAAGTTTCTTTTTGCCTGAACACGGCTACCAGTTTGTTGTGTAGCCGGTCGACTTTTTAATAAAACAAAACAGTGATGGGAGAAGAGCGACTCACTAGTAGGCCTAGTGTTCATACTAGTGATCGTGGATCCAATACCACCTACGTGAAACGTATGAGACCGATATTATGTGAACAATGAAAGCTTAGCAGTGAAAGGTTTATAAATAAAGACACAATTTCTACATGATTTGTATTGACATTTCGACAGCGTTTATTGTCGTCATCAGATCTATGTAGTATAGACAACAGAGAAACAACCAAATACACAAACAGGCCACAATCAGAATTAACACTGTTGCACACCACTATAGAACAATTACTTAGAATCGCTCTCCTATTATACGTACTTCGTTATTACTGTCACCTGACCTTCTCTCTACTAGCATCTCTATCCCGCGCCAACATACACAGCCCTCGCACATCTCCATATGTATACACCCTTAACACATGTTCACATTCTTTGCATTTAGTTGTTTCTAGCAGCTCTTTGAGAATACCCTAATAGGCTGAGACAATTGTCTGAAGTCAAGAATAAATTGTGAAATTATAAAGTGTTTGTGAGTTTAAAAGAAAAGAACAACTGTTTGTCGTATATTTAATTCTATCAAAGCGACCACGTTTAGTGGCATCAATAAACAGAGCTCGAAGCCTCCCTCTTGATGTAGTTTCTCCCTGCTCCATCTGTGACCATAGTGCAATAACAAAAGTTCAGAAAAACGCTCCGGTTTTACTTTTTGTCGCTACGAATATATGCTTATCCCCAAATCACCGTAGAATGTTTTCATTTGTGACTTTTAGGGTTCAATATATTTGGATAATACACCACATTTTGGAATCTGTTAACTAATTTTGCTATTTCTGTCTACCGCAATGCCCACCTTTTCGAGACATGACATAAAGTGATGCTGCCTACATACTGGTAGTCCATGAGGTGAGTTAAAGTTTCCCCATCAAATCGGACTAGAGTTTTCTGTGTCCCCACTCGAGTAAACGTTATTGCTTTTGAGTTTATTTATTTATTTTTTAATATTATATTTATATTAAAGAATTATTCAAGATAATTTAATGTAATAATTACACTTATCTTGTGCAATAGAACATTGCAGTAAAGGAAACTGTAGCAAGGACTACATGCTGATATAGCAGGTTTATGACGTTATAGACATGTTAACATTTGATTTTTGTTTGAATATATTAATTAGATATAAGTATTGAAATAAGAATTGGGTAAAAGACTATTATGTATCAAAATGCCCATAAATTTATTTGTGATCATGTCATGTGCGAGTTAAATGTGCGAGTGCGCGTGTCATTCGTATTTTATGAATAACTCCATTATAAATGAACGTATCGAACTGAGATTTGGGCAGCGCAAGCATCTGAAATAGCGCTATATTTTCTGAGTTTCAGAGACTTGTTACATACTATATTAATAGGGATTCGGTTAGTAAAAAGCAACTTCTACAGATTCCTTACGTTTTAGAAGTCAGAAAATTTATAGATAAACTCTATACCTGCTTCTGCAAAAATCTGCCAATCTGTTCAAGAAGTTGTCTATCAGTTCTATCCATCAATCACGGGATAGCTGTTTCGACCAATCAGCGGTCCCAATTTTCATTAAGATTGGGTCTCCGATGACGAATGTCTAGTTAGTTCCATCCTTCAGCTCGAATATTACGGACGTCCTCTCTGTGCGAGTTTTTCGAACAGAAACGTTCTTATGTAAGAGTGATCAACGACAATATAGCGACGAGTTACCCGTTAGCTAATACCTTGACTTGGTACGAACTCAATATTAGTTCAAATAATAAAATATTTAATTTTTAAACAGTGCTAGTCTCGCATGAGTGAAGATTTCCGCATAGGAAAGGTTTATCCATCCGGGATACTCCTGTGTTATCGCGAGGACACCTCAAGACGCGGGAAGGTGCACGCCTAAAGCACCAAAATAAATAATATTAAATTACAGCCCAGTTTCTGTGCCCTGAGTAAGAGTAGACGGGTTATCGGTGTGTCGGCGTGCGACACAATTCATAGCTAAGAATTCTTTTGCTTCTCCTAAATAAATAAAAGAATGCTTCCTGACTTGCAAAACTTGCTTACTATTGTAAATTAAGTACGTTTATTATTAGTTAAATAATATTATAATTATCTAAAAAATTACAAAAATCCAATTACTTTACTAACTTTTGTTTAGTAAAATAAAATATATAGAGCAATCTTATAAGAAACGCCAGACATTCCCTACATTCTGATGGGTAGGGAATTTTTAAAAATCCATTTTTGGGCTCTGGGTTAAAAAGATTTGGAATTTTCAAATGTGTACATTTTAGAGAAAAATCATATTGAGATTTTTGTTAAAATTCTCTTTTAATTTTTTATAGTACAACGAATTTGAAATTTTATCAAACTTTTGACCTCTTCTCATACCCCGGAGTTTTAAAAATTAAATGCAAATTTAATTAAATTACATCTAATTTAAGATACACATAAATTTTTGCTGTTTTACTAAAACTCTTTACCAACGTTTTTGCTCCCTCGTCTAAAATTTTTTAATTTCACAAAATAAACACTAAATTCATATTTTGGTTAAAATTTCTTTTAACCTTTTACAGCCTAATGAGTATTTCAAGGATCATGGTTTGGTATTGAAAAAAATCATAACAAAGCTTCCCAACAATTATTTAACATTACAATCAAACCAACCAATGAAACGAAAAGTATTGTATAAAGAGTGATTCTTAAAATAATTATGGGAAGTTATGTTAGGCATTTTTGTAAATAGTAAACCATGCTCCTTAAAAAATACTCGCTAAGCTTTTTTGTGAATTTTGTGAATTATACCTTCCGATTTTTGTGAATTTTTGACGCCTAACATTTTTTCTACCCCACTCTAATGTTTGGGGATGAATTTCTGTGTTCAGTAGGCAAAAGCTATTAACAAGCATGACAAGTCTTACGAGAAGATGCGCTCAAAAGTTATCGTGAGACTATAAAATAGGTTAATTACCTTCTGTCAACGTTTCTTAGAATCCTTTTCGGGATAACACGGGTTTTGACACCAATGGTGTCATCATCAGATCGGATATGAATAAGGTTAAAACATTATTGATGTATATACATCTCGTCAAATATTAAAAATTAAAAACAACACATACATTATACAAATAATAAATAAAACATATTATAACAAAATAACAATATAACAACGAAATATAAAAACACGCGGCCGCAACGAACCTGCACAGGAACGCCACTACGGTAAGACTAATCAATGCCTGCTTGAGCTTGGTTCAACTTTATCGATCTGATATAGCCGATTTCTCGTTCTATATGATCGATTCTATTAAATAAAATATTATTTGTATTGCTTTTTCATTTAGGACACGATTGTGATCCTCCTTTATAGCTTTATATATCTCGAACCTTTCAAGGGTGTCCAGCTTTAGTGACTTTTTATATTTATGTAGGATATCTAAATTATCACCAATACTCTTTATATTATGGTCATGTAAGCTTAAATGTTCTGCAAATGTAGATCTTCTTAAATTTGACTTGGAGCTTGGGATATGTTCTTTATAGCGTAATTTGTAGGAACGACCTGTTTGTCCTATATAGAACTGTGTGCAATCAGAACAATTAAGTCTATATACACCAGTACCGTCAAATATATCGGAGGGTATATGTTTGTTAGTAAATGTAAATTTTTTCTCAAGTTTATTACTCGCCTTTGAAGCCAAAGTAATATTATGCTTTTTTAATTGGTTTTTTAAAATTTTGTGTAGAATTTCACCATATTCTATTGCAATGTATTTGTTTAGTTTTTTGGATACATCAATATTTATTGGTTTATTTTGTTTTTTATTAATTATTCTATCTACTATATGACTTTTGTATCCATTGGCTAACGCTATGTGTTTGATAATGTTTAGTTCATTGTTATAATCTTCCGTAGATAGGGGCAATGCCAGCAATCTATGAATCACACAATTGAAAAATGCCATTTTATGTGAAATAGGGTGATACGATGAGGCGTAAATAGCATGATCTGTGATTGTTGGTTTTCTGTAAATATTATAGGCCTTAGTTAATTTTATTATTCATTTTTGTTAAAGTTAAATCTAAAAAATTAATTTTATTATTCATTTCCGTCTCTAATGTGAATTGCAAATTATTTGTAATAGTATTCATATATTTTTTAAGCATTTCCAATTGCCTGCAATTGCCATTTGTTGCGGCCGCGTGTTTTTATATTTCGTTGTTATATTGTTATTTTGTTATAATATGTTTTATTTATTATTTGTATAAAGTATGTGTTGTTTTTAATTTTTAATATTTGACGAGATATATATACATCAATAATGTTGTAACCTTATTCATATCCGATCTGATGATGACACCATTGGTGTCGAAACTCGAGTTATCCCGAAAAGGATTCTAAGAAACGCTGACAGAAGGTAATTAACCTATTTTATAGTCTTAACCGTTTCTGGAGGCAAAAAAAAAATGTTTAAATTATCGTGAGACATACTCCAAACAGAAAGACAGACAGACAAATCTCAAACGGTCGTGTTGTAACTGAGAACTCGCCTCACTCGTTGAGCTAAACACTAACGTTAACGAATCTTATAACGATTTTCAGCTGGGGAGGTGGAATGCAACATCGGCCTGCCCGCTTCCCGTACGCCGTAGTACGCGCGCGTGCACACGCGCAAACACAGTGTAGTGGAGACATTGATTGACATTTGACAGTAGGCCTATCGTCGTTGCAGTAATCCTACGGCTGTCCATCATCCGTGCACGAACAACATCGATCATGTACACAGTGCGAGACTGGCCGACAATTTACAGCGTCCTTTCCATTCAACATACACGCTTAAAACTTGCATGTGTACCTAGTATTCATATGTGCGTAAATCTGTATATGTAAGTACACACATACATATTAAGTACACACATAGTAGTGCCTTTGTGTGTTCAATGTATTTCTGTTTCAAGCAAACAAAATTATATTTTCTGCAAGACATTATTCCTTTGTAAGTAACTCGTTGAATTTCCTGCAGGTCTTCCATGTAATATCTTCAAACAGATACAACTCCAAGTATGTTTATTTACACCTGACCCACGTTTCACAGAAATTATTTTGTATTTTCAGAAGGATTTTTCTTTTGAATTGTAACTGAATGTTTCGATTACAACATAGTTAACGCATAATCGATTATACTTAGATTACTATTTTCGATTGTTGTATGTTTACGTAGTCGGCTATAAAATATTTAACTATTCGATATATTATATTTACTATTTATATATTAACTATTTAATATTTGTTTTGTGTTATTTTTATTATTCAATAAATGTATAATTTATCCACACACTGTTTAAGCAATGAACATAAATATTTACAAAAAACACCGTAATAATAATCTACTAATTAAAGAACAAATTCAAATAAAAACAAAACAAAACGATTTATTTAAAAAGCATACATTTATTAGAATAATAAGGTAACTCATTGCATATATATATAATAGCTGACTACATGAACATTACAACGATCAAAAGTAGAATCGAAGTGAAATCGATTATCGGTTCACTAAATTGTAAGCGAAACATTCAATTGCAATTTAAACAAACCTCTAAAGATACAGAATAATTTCTGTGAAACGTGCGTCAGGTGTAAATAAACCTACTTGCAGTTGTATCTGTTTGCAGATATTACACGGGAGATCTGCAGGAAACTCTACGAGTTACTTACAAAGGAATAATTTTAAATTGTTAAGAGTATAATTATGTCGTTTGGAAGAGTATACTACTTTGTACTGTGCAGGGTGTTGCACATTTCGCCTGATATATTCGTGTGGTGTTAACGGGTCGTTACAATTAAAACAAAATTGTTGTACACCTAGCAGTATAATAAGCCACCGCGTTCAGAAACCACAATTACAAGCATTAAATAGAAGAAAGAAAGTTCTCGTTGAGAGGAAAACTAGGAGAGAGGCGGGGGGGGAGAGAGAGAGAGAGAGAGAGAGAGAGAGGGAGAGAAACTATACACTTTACTCGACACAAACAATTTACACAGTTCTGCTGATACAGCACCAACCTTGTAACAGTCTTCCGCGGCAAATTTCAACCCCTTGGCGGTGGTATTATTGTTACGACGGTCTAACTGATCGTCGTATGGTACAGTGGAAAACAAAATACAAGAGACTAATAATGAAATCACTAATAACAAGCTTTAATTAGCACAAGTAACAGTTTGTAATCAACACGACAGTTTCTTACAACTATTCAAATAAAATTTGTCCACACGCAAAAATAATGTCAACTATAAACAATTCCGCAGCAATTATAACACAACAACACTTCGCTACAAACACTCGACCCGCGCTAAGTAAAATCGCTCAACACCTCTGAACTGACAAGTCGGCTGCTATGGCTTAATATAGATAGCGCTCGCCTTCTGAAAAATCTTATATTCTCAATATGCATGATACTTAATGCGTATTCAAGTGTTCTGTAGAATACTCTTGAACGTACTTGAACGTGTGTTGACTGAGGCAACACCTGCCACACTAGGCGGGGGAACGGACGGTCGAAGACGCTGTCGGCTATTCTAGGTGGTTCCATTCGTCTCCAATTGTACTATTCTTATCTTTATGGAAATAAAGTGTATCTTATGTACAGAACTTGTGATCACAAGATTATTAATTCAGTTTTCTATTTTTATGTTTAATGTTATTCCACATGCCATTGTATCTGTGAAGCATTTATAGCTAATCTCCTGACAGTCAATGATACACAAGCCTGTGTAGGAAAGCGAAGTGTTGGGAGTCCGAGGATAATACGGTGAAAGCGGAACAGTCCGAAGTAGACTACGTAGTCTTGGCAATCAAGCACAACATATACTGTACTTTGTATTTTAAAGTTATTGAAACAAATGAATTCAAAATCTAAACGTACTTTTAAATTCATGAAAATTAGAACCTAATAATTTGCAGTTGTATTAAAAAGACCTAGCAATGCAATTTTTGACAAGAAGCCTATCGAATAACCCAGAAGATCCTCCCCCCCCCCGCGGACAGTGTGACATGTGATGTGTTATTGTTATAAATTGTGTGGAACTCCATTATTTGACATTATTATTGCGTTTGACTAAATGAATAAATGTAACTGGAATTATTGTTCGAGTTGAATACGAATTATTGACTAATTATTATATTAATCCGTAAAGCTGGTTTTCAGTGACTTCATTGGTGTCTTGTGTTTTGTTTTCCACTGTACCATACGACGATCATTTAGACCATCGTAACAGTACTCTATGCTAAATCAGATACTTATAAACGATTAAAAAGTGTTTGTAAATATTTTAAAAACGTGTCAGTAAATGTATTTATTTAGTAATATAACCAGGGTGTAAGAAAGCAAGTCCAGTTAGGCTATTCAAGCAATTCAGCAAGCTTGAACGTTGAGCCAGGCACGAATTATACTGTACAATCGAGGAGAAGAAAATATACCGACATTACATTACAACATACATACGGAATCTAGATTTTGTATGCAAAATGAGAGTGTGTCTCGGCATGTGTGTGTGTGTGTGTGTGTGTGTGTGTGTGTGTGTGTGTGTGTGTGTGTGTGTGTGTGTGTGTGTGTGTGTGTGTGTGTGTGTGTGTGTCAAGGTAGGGGTTTCTTCACCGTAAACCTGACGCCGACGCCCGAAGCCTATCTTTATCATATGCAAATAGAATTTTGTACGTCAAGCACGCTCCACATTGCATATCGATACTCAATATGTGCGTGTGTATTCTTCACAACTATTTCAACGCAGAAATTTGTATTACGGAATCTTAAACGCCCAAAAGGTGAAACGTAGCTTGCGCTGCTGTCATTTCCATACAGTGCGTTTTCTTTTCATTAACAACAAGTCCCATAGGACAGGCTTATCGTTGAATAAATGTCGAATTATAAACCGAACAAACAAACAGACCAAACTGGTACAGAAAGGTACGTGTGTATTTGTCAAACCGAGAGACAGATACGGCGGGGGGGGCGAGGTATGTGATGAAACTGTATTAATTTGATCTTCATACGCTTTTCACTACTGTGTGTGTAAACAAGTAGTGTGCATTTGTGTTTGCGCGAGCGCGCACATATACATATGCGGGATGTATTTAACATACATCCCGTTACCTTTTGTGAACATTAATATCCGACATGGAGTAGGTAGGTAGTTACACTTCATTTCCGTTCAAAGTTGTGACGTTGTTTGAATATGGAAACAGCTTATATAAAGCGGGCAAATTTCAAACGGATTAATTTTTTTCAGTCCTTTTGAATGTATAACATAAAGTACGCTTCGACATGGGTGAAATCTGTACCGCGGGATCCCTATCTCTGTAGCCTACGTAAATGGTTGAAAACTTACAGTTTGTCATGTACAATACTTTTCCAAGACCCAACTTTGTCGTGTTTACTTGCTGAACTGCTATTTGTCATGTTCCGGACGAGGCCTTTCAGTGTTTCCACCATTTTCAAGACCTAAACTACAACACAAATATCCCGCTAGAACCCGTATATATACCTGTGAATTTGTTTTCACGGCAGGTCCCGTGATGAGTCCACCTTAATTGGCCGGGTCGCACAGCAGGTACCATATACACAAATATACGGGTTCTAGTGGGATATTTTTGTTGTGGTTTAGGAATTGAAAAGGTGGAAACACTGAAAGGCCTCGTCCGGAACATGACAAGTAGCAGTTCAGCAAATAAATACTACAATGACTGCTAATTCAAATAACAAGATGAACTTTTTCAAGAGTAAAGTGAAATAGTACTTACTTCTGTTTGTTATTACTTTATTACAATACCATGCAAAAATATTCTCGGTCAGTTACAACGTAAGGACAGTTTTACGTGGTAAACTGCATGCCCTACACTTTCACTTGGTCGCAACTGACCGAGTCTGTGGTACGCAACTAGTACAAAAGTTCCTATTCAAAACTTTGGTAAGGTTTCAGTTCTGTAGCATTTTCATTTGTGCGAGTAACTTCTTTCTTCCAATATTTTCGTTAGGTTATGTTACGTTAGGTTTCGTTGGGTTAGGTTAGGCTAGGAATTAATAAAATTCATCACTATCATCATCTTCAAGGATTAAACCAAGAATGGTTCGTCCCGGTCTCATACAGAAAAAGTCTAGAGGTGGTCACTCCAGCGCTTCCTCGGACGTCCCACACCTCTCCGTCCCTTCGCCTTATAGTTCCATAATTGTTTGGGGATGCGGCAGTCATCCATTCGGCAAAGATGTTCCCACCAATTCAGCCGATACTGGGAAATTGTGTCGAGTATACTCATAATATTCAGTTCCTGCCGTATGTCTGTGTTTCTTCTATAAACGTGGAGTGTATACCCTGCCACTTGCGTGAGATATCTCACTTCAGCCGTTTGAATACGACTGATCTGGCGTTTCGTTAAAGTACAATTCTCAGACCCACAAAGGAGAGTGGGAAGGGCCATCACCTTGTAGAATTTTAGGCATGCTTCTTTACTTGCTAACTGACTTTCCGTTCGCCTGATGGTCCCGCACATAAGGTTGAACTTATAGAACTTATTCACAACATCGTTGCTTGTCCTATAGGCCTAAGACACAGTGTAGCCCAGGTATTCAAAATTCCTGACTAGTTCCAGGACAGTACCGTCTGTAACAATTTTTACTTGTACGGGATCAGTTCCATGAAAAGCAATCACCTTCGTCTTACGTGTGGATATTTGTAAGTCAGGGTCTGGAGATTCGATGTAACAAATGTATACCCGCCTGCAACCTGTTTTCCGAGTCCTACAATATAGCCTATAGAATAGTTTTCCTAGTGCGACAGTATAGCCTATAGAATAGTTTTCCTAGTGCGACAATACAGCCTACAGAATAGTTTTCCTAGTGCGACAATATAGCCTATAGAATAGTTTTCCTAGTGCGACAATACAGCCTATAGAATAGTTTTCCTAGTGCGACAATACAGCCTAGAGAATAGTTTTCCGAATGCGACAATATAGCCTATAGAATAGTTTTCCTAGTGCGACAATATAGCCTAGAGAATAGTTTTCCTAGTGCGACAATATAGCCTATAGAATAGTTTTCCGAGTCTGACAATATAGCCTATAGAATAGTTTTCCGAGTCCGACAATACAGCCTATAGAATAGTTTTCCGAGTGCGACAATATAGCCTATAGAATAGTTTTCCAAGAGTAAAGTGAAAAGAGTACCTACTCTCCTGTTTGATGTTACCTTATTACAATACCATTCAAAAACAGTCTCGGTCAGTTACGACGAAACGACGGTTTTACCTGTTCTTACCTTGTAAGTTGTGGAACACTTTCACTTGGTCGCAACTGACCGAGTCTGTGGTAACTATACTTGAATTTTTACAGCAGAGGGATTGACATTTGCGGTGATGTCATGACCATGTTGCCACTTCGTGACCACGTGTTTCTGTTGAGTCTTGAAAGTCTCGTTACTGCATTCACTCAAAACATACTTCGCGTAAACAAAACAAATCCAGTAAAATATTTATCCAGTTCTAACTACAGATAATTCGTAAACTAAAAATGTGAATTGGTTCTAAGCTTAAAAATTGTGAAATTAGAAATACCGCTGGGTAAACAATGAATAAATTGACACACAGATTTGGAAATTAACATGAGAAATCGCATTTCTTTCTGAATTTTTATTGGCGGTCGACCCGCTTTTGGTGTAGCGGGAACAAGGAAGGTAGTACAGTCCGCTATAGAATAAATTGACATATATACTGAATATGACCGCCGTTGGTGCGGTCGAAACGTCTGGGGCTTCAAAAAACTGTCTAATATTCCGATTAACATAGCTTACAAATATGATAACTCCGTCCGTGACAGTTTGCGTTCACTTATAATGTTACCTACAATACTTTCTACTATTGTCTTATATATTTTAATTTTTGCTATTGGGACTTGTTTGATTGCTTTATAAAGTGAAACGTAACTGTCTCGTCATTTGTTTTCGTTTGTCCTATTACGTCTACTACACTTGTGCCTTCTTGCAACCGGGGACAAAACCGTATTTGTATGAACAGACTGCCTTCATAACTCCCCGCTCCATATGTAGTTCCGTCGGCAATGTTGTTACGACGGTCTCACTGATCCTCTATGGTACAACAATTCCATCAACCTCTATGGTACAACAATTCCATCAACCTCTACGGTAGAAATCTATGGTACAACAATTCCATCAACCTCTATGGTAGAACTCTATGGTACAACAATTCCATCAACCTCTATGGTACAACTCTATGGTACAACTCTATGGTACAACAATTCCATCAACCTCTATGGTAGAACTCTATGGTACAACAATTCCATCAACCTCTACGGTAGAACTCTATGGTACAACAATTCCATCAACCTCTATGGTAGAACTCTATGGTACAATAATTATTCCACAAACCTCTACGGTAGAACTCTATGGTACAACAATTCCATCAACCTCTATGGTAGAACTCTATGGTACAATAATTATTCCACAAACCTCTACGGTAGAACTCTATGGTACAACAATTCCATCAACCTCTATGGTAGAACTCTATGGTACAACATCTATGGTAGAATGCCATCAACAATTCAAATAATAGATTAGCCACAACCTGTCACGTTTAGCAGTTAATGGAAATGAATCGTTCAAATTCTGAACTCAAGTCTGCAACAATTTCATTAACACATCACAGTTCATTTATACAGACATGTATATTGCAATGGACATTTTAATTCCATATGTCATGTACCAGAGAGTAAAGCATGCTGTTACGATGGTTTTCCTGAACGTCGTATGGTACAGTCATCATCATCATCATGATTATTTTCAAGCTTTAAACCAAGAATGGTTTGTTCCGGTCTCAAATAGGCAAATATTAGAGCTGGTAACTCCAGCGCTTCCTCGGACGTCGCACATCTCCCCGTCTCCTCGGCTTATAGTTCCATAGTTGTGTGGGGACGCGGCAGTCATCCATTCGGCAAAGATGTACGGTGAAAAATACAAGGCACTAATGAAGTCACCAATCACCAATTTTAATTAATCACAAATACAGTTTATAATCAACTTGTATAATAATCCAAGCAAAATTTGTCCACACGCAATAGTAATGTCGACTACTAGAGTCCCGCACAATCATAACACTTTGCCACCATACTTCGAACCTCACTTGAATAAATCGCCATTTAAAATAACTGTAAGCGGCAGCTGTCGTTGTTTCAATAATAGTGTTCCAGAATAATCCATAATACGCGTCAACAATGCACTCGAGAGTAATTAATTGCGGCCTTGAACACAGTGCGCTTGTATGGTCTGGAATATCGTTGTTTGTTGACGCATGTTAAGTATCACGTACGCACACAGACATTACAGCTGGGTTCTGCTGGGATAGACTAGAAACATGTAGAATGTCCTCTAACGGCGTAACAATATATTCGGTCGTATTCGTGTTTACCGTAAACTCTATTTCCGGTATACTTTGCAAAATGTCTTAAGAACATAACAGCTGTCATCCACGTGTTCAGCATCCGTAGTGTGCGAATAATTACTTGATCGTCAGCGAATTGCAAAGTGAAGAGTTTTCTTCATTGATAGTGGATCTCCTGCTGCAACAGATGAGTCTCCAACGTTATAAAACTAAATTCCAGCATAGGACTATTGTAATTAAAGTGGGTGCTACAGCTACAGCCTTGTCGCAATCCTTTGGTAGCTGAAAATTCATCAGATATTCTTGAACCTATTGTAACGAGAATTGTATCGAACCGCGTAGAATAGCCGAGAGTGTCTGCGACCCGTCCCTCGCTAAGTGTGACAGGTGTTGCCTCAGTCAAGGCCGCGTTAAAGTTTGTTCTAGATTCTTCACTTGAGATACGTATCGTCAGCATTAAATGGCATGCACATTCGGGATGGAAGATTTCTAGAACGCATGAGCTACCTATATAAAGCCATAGCAGTGATGAGTTCAGTGGTGTTGAGCAATTTTTTTGGGCGGATCGAGTGTTTGTAGCGAAGTGTTTTTGTGTTCTAATAAATGCGGAATTCTTTTCAGTTGGCATTATTACTGCGTGTAGATAATTTTTACTTGTAAGGGACTATTTTGTTGATTACAATGTACTAATTGTGTTAATTAAGGCTGATTATTAGTGATTTCGTTGGTGTCTTGAATTTTGTTTTCTACTGTACCATACGACAATCAGGGGGACCGACGTAATACTATCTTTATACTGCTAGTAATGTTTATATATATTGTGCGTCAGCTGGTCTAACAAATACAGCACTGACATACGTTTTTAATGACATCGGTCATAGCTTATTCAATGGAAGACTATCATATGCCTCCTTCAGGTTTATGAATACTAAAAATGTTACAAATATAAAAACGTTGAAAAGGTAAACAAACGCACAGAAATTTAGAAGTAGAAATAAACAAAAAAGACAAGCATAAAGCATAGAAACAAGCGTAAAGTCTAAGCAACGAAGAAAAATGGGTAGAGCGTTTCCATGTTGGCTAATTACGAAAGTAACAAAACTCTTACAGAGCTGGAGTCGGGACGAGACAGGACAGGTAATTTCTCACTGTTCCTTGCCTTGCCTTCCAGGCAGTGTTTTAAATCCTCGTTTCGCTTATCAAAACAAAAATCTTTCTTTTGAGAAAAACTACACGAGTCGTATTCTCGTTGTTTTATAAAGTAAAATGATTTTGTGGAGATATATTTTCTTATAAAATGTGCTCTGTAACATGTATTAGTATTAGACTATTTTCACATTTCGTGTTTTATAAATAATGTCAGTACTTCAGTTAAATCTATACACTTTTATTTGTTATTATTATTATCTCCGGCTGTACAATGTTTAAACATTTTCAAAGATTACAGAAGTGATTGAATTGTCATCTTCCACTGCTGCTTGACCACCCAAAGATCGTCAATATCTCATTCCCTTAATATAGTCTGAATTTCTTTTATCCAGGTGATAGGTGGTCTTCCTCTTTTCCTTCTTCCTGGTGGGGTATATTCCATAACTTTCCTTGGCAACCTATCCTGTGCCCATACCATTGTAATATTTTGTTTGGATAAAATCAACAATAAACTTTTCACATTTATTCTGTGTTTAATGACTTCATTTCTAATTTTATCACGTCTGGATACTCTTGCCGAACGTCTTTCTTAAGTCCATCTCTTCTCTCATTAATTTTGTTCTTGTGTGTTTATTAGTAGTCCAGACTTCTAAGGTGTAAGTCTAACAATGGTTTTTAATATTTTGGTTTTATATTATGCTGTAATTTGATTGTCCTACAGGATTCCAATTTAATGTAGATACGAGGGTAGGCTGAAAAGCAATGCACACATGCTTGTAGAACACGAACGAAAAGAAATAGCAAGATGGGGCGAAAAGTAAATAAAAGTACATTTCCTTAGCTTCAAAATTAAATATTTATTTTTCAACATAGTCGCCGTTAAGTATAACACATTTCTCCCAACGCGTAACAAGTTTTTTTATCCCGTCACTGAAATATTCTTCCGACTTTTCTCGAATCTATGACGCGACAGCTGCCTTCACCTCATCGTCCGAGGTGCAATGATTACCCTCGAGGTCTCTCTTGAGTAGAGGAAAAAAATAGAAATCGCAAGGCACGAGATCAGGGGAGTAGGGAGGGTGTGGAATCGGTTCAAACTTCAGGTTTCGCAGAGCCTCTTGGGTTGCGCGCGAGGTGTGTGTGGACGAGCGTTGTCATGTTGCAAGATTATTGGCGCCAGGCTGCCTCTAACCCGACAAACTCGACGTCGGAGGTGTTTTAGAGTGATTCGCCGTTCATTTTGAAACAAATCGTCGACGAGTTTGCGATGTTCATCGTCTGTGGCAGTGATCGGACGTCCGCTGCGTTTTTCGTCATCAATTACGGCTTTTCCAGACTCGCAACCACGAACTTTTATTACCCATCGATTCACAGTAGACCTATCAACAGCATCGTCACCATAAACAGCCTTTAAACGACGATGAATCTCATTAGGAATCACATTTTCAGCAGTTAAACATTCGATAACCGCGCGCTGTTTAACTCGCGTTGACATAGCACTACAACACGTCTCCATACTTCTGCTACTTAAAGCGTACTGTTGTACGAAACTCCTTGAAACTGCGCATGCGTTTGGAGGGGGAATGTTACTCCCGAATGCCACCAGGTGCGCTTCTGTAGGTAATTTTGGTCGTGTTCTACAAGCATGTGTGCATTACTTTTCAGCCTACCCTCGTATATCCATCTTTCCCAAATTAATTCTCGATTTTATTACACTTTTATTTTATTTTTTATTCCATAATTTTTATTTCCTTACGTCGTGTTATAGAAAAAACTCCTTTCTGTTCTGGCTTTAAAGTTCTCTATCATGTCACTAAGGGTTGCCTACAAAAATCTACGTCCTGTAAGATTACAATTCGAAATTCAATAAATAAGAATACGGTATTATACTACAAAATTTTGTACTAAACTGCTATGACAATTATGTAACGCTCTCGAAATTTCGAGAGCATCGTTATACACGTTTCTCGACTATCCGAGCAGGTGCAACGTCTATGTCAAGTTCGTGCACTAACGTAGCCTCCAGAATGTTCGAGCTCTTGTAACTACGTAAATTATATTGGCACGCCGCCAAGCGTATGACAAATTATTCTCGAACGTCTGCGGGATCTAAATAGGTGTCTAAGTCCAGCTTACAAGTCAGTTATACTTGGCGATTTAGTCAAGTGCGGATCGGAGTATTGTAGCAAAGTGATCATTCTTTTGTTTAGTATGGAACTTTAATAGATGACATTTATTATTGCGTGTAGACAAATTTAACTGCAATTATTGTATGAGAGTTCCTTTGTTAATTCTTGTTTATGACTAATTCATCATGATCATCATCTATCTGTCCAGGATTAGGCAGGTTGCCTGTTCCGGCTTCACCATCGCCGTCTCGGTCTGCCAACATTTCTTCTTCCGGTTGGCTTATAATTCAGGAATTCTCTTGGAATTCTTTATGAAGACATGCGCATAACATGCTCTTTCCATCTTTTTTATAATTTTTCGCTAGTTCCGTTACTGGTTGTACTTTTAATTCCTGTCTTATATCTTCGTTCTTTATGTGATCTAATCTTATACAACCTTTCACAGATCAAAGATATTTCATTTCAGACGTTTCCATCTGTCTAGAATCTTTCTTTCTTGGTGCCCATGATTCGGACGCATATAATAGCATGGGGACTGCCATCACCTTATAGAATTTTATTTGTGTTTCTTTCGTGGTCTTTCCTTTGAGTCTTCTCCGTAATGTCCCACATATTCTTTGGAAGTTGTTTGTTTTATTAAGAATATCTTTGTCTTCTTCATATGTAATATCACATCCTAGGTAACTGAAATGTGATACTTGTTCTAAAATTTTATTTTCAATTACAATTTTTGTCCGAATCGAATCTTTTTCTAGGAATGCCATGGTCTTAGTTTTTTCTATTGAAATGTTCACATATAATCTTTTGATAACAGATTTAGTTTGTGGATAGCCAGTTGTAATTTATCCTCTCTAACTTGGATTACAAATTGATCGTCGGCAAACAGTAGGCCTATAGTGTTTAGGAAATCGTGTTGGTTAATGTTTGTGACTAATTAAAATTTGTAATTAGTGACTTATTGGTGTCTGTTATTTTGTTTCCACTGTACAATTCGAGAATCCGTGAGAATATGGTAATAATACCATTCAACTTGGTAGAGTTGTATAGGTACTTTTTATTTCCCTGGCAATTGTTTCAACAGTTATGGCAGCTTGAGAGGTTACAACTTCCGTAAGTGGTGAAACAATTTTCGGGAAAATAAAAATATGAATATCTGTACATCAAGTACTTATGTATTAAATTACAAATTTAGTAAACTGTTCTACCTATTGCCGAGCGATCATTAGATCACTGTAATTTTCAAATTTGTATGTGTTGTGTGTAACATTCTTTCTAAATATTCCATACACTGCACATCACATCGTTTTAAGTTTGGAATCATGTAGAAACTTGGAATCTTCTTTCATGTTTTGGCTCGTTATATGGCCGATTTTTAACTCCTCTAGGAAACGTAATTTTCCGTACACAAATTTGATTGTTTTCTGTTTCTTTTTTTAAATTCAAAGAAATTTAAAGCTCGTAAGATTTGAGACTAGCGAGAACAGTTTAGCTTTTGTTCTGATAAGCAAATTGACTATTTGAAACAACTGTGTCATTTGCTATTCTAAAACGGAAACTTTTATTTTATGTAATAAACATCCTGAAAGCGTACAGTACAAACAACACTGAGATGAACTTACCAACACACAGATTAAAATCGAGCGGACGAGGTGACAAGTAATTGCGTTGCTATAGGTACTGGTACCTACCACTCTCATGCACGCTCGTTGTCCTGTCTCTATTCCTTTTTGTATGACTCTTCAAATAACAGACACGCAGAAATACTCCTTTATAATAAACAAGAACCTATTTTTGACCTAAAGGCAGTGTGCTGCTTCAGAATAAGACGTAACATTGAAGTTGAGAGTTTTCAAACTAACGTCGTTCTTCGGAATATTGTAAGTCTTATTTAATAATTCGTCTCTTAAACAAATTGTGAGCGAAATTTCCGTCTTACTAGTAGGCCCTAACATCAACAACCCATCATTGACGTCTCTTAAACAAATTGTGAGGGAAAATTCCGTCTTACTAGTACACCCTAATACCAATAACCCATCACTGACGTCTCATAAACAAATTGTGAGGGAACGTCCGTCATACTAGTACGCCATAACGTCAGTAACCCATCACTGACGCCTCTTAAACAAATTGTGAGGGAAAATTCCGTCTTACTAGTACGCCCTAACATCAATAACCCATCACTGACGTCTCCTAAACAAATTATGAGGAAAAATTCCGTCTTACTAGTAGGCCCTAACATCAATAACCCATCATGGACGTCTCTTAAACAAATTGTGAGGGAAAATTCCGTCTTACTAGTAGGCCCTAACATCAATAACCCATCATGGACGTCTCTTAAACAAATTGTGAGGAAAAAGTCCGTCTTACTAGTACGCCCTAATATCAATAACCCATCACTGACGTCTCATAAACAAATTGTGAGGAAAAAGTCCGTAATATTAGTACGCCATAACGTCAATAACCCATCACTGACGCCTCTTAAACAAATTGTGAGGGAAATTTCCGTCATACTAGTACGCCCTAACGTCAATAACCCATCACTGACGCCTCTTAAATAAATTGTGAGGGAAAATTCCGTCTTACTAGTACGCCCTAATATCAATAACGCATCACTGACGTCTCATAAACAAATTGTGAGGGAAAAGTCCGTCATACTACTACGCCATAACGTCAATAACCCATCACTGACGTCTCATAAACAAATTGTGAGGGAACGTCCGTCATACTAGTACGCCATAACGTCAATAACCCATCACTGACGCCTCTTAAACAAATTGTGAGGGAAAGTCCGTCATACTAGTACGCTCTAACGTCAATAACCCATCACTGACGCCTCTTAACAATTTGTGAGGGAAAGTCCGTCATACTAGTACGCCCTAACGTCAATAACCCATCACTGACGCCTCTTAAACAAATTGTGAGGGAAAATTCCGTCTTACTAGTACGCCATAACGTCAATAACGCATCACTGACGTCTCTTAAACAAATTGTGAGGGAAACGTCCGTCATACTAGTACGCCATAACGTCAATAACCCATCACTGACGCCTCTTAAACAAATTGTGAGGGAAAATGTTGCACTTCATCACAAAACCATTGAAGTGAATTGAGGAACCGCAATCCGGTTGTACAATGAGCGATAGTATGTACTTTACAATTGAAAACTTGATAATACAACTACCTTGGTTCAAGAAAACTGTAGTTAACGTGTGAGTTACTAAGTCTCTAGCTTTGAATTATTAATTCTCCTGTTACAAGATCGCAAACCGTCCAATCGTAGTAATATAAGTTTTATAATCATTAGACTTTTATAATTAAAAAGCTTTAATTTGTATGTTATGGCAATACCTACACTACTGTACGGTTCTGAAACTTGGGTCATAAAGAAAAAGGATGAACAGAAAATACAAACAGCAAAAATAAAACTTCTGAGATCAGTTGAAAGGTGTAACAGACGAGATCATAAAAGAAATTAAGAGAAAAAAGTGAATTAGATTGTTTGCACTTAATGAAAGGATTAAAGAATACAGGAGAAAATGGATTCGACACATCAATACAATGGAAGAAAGTAGAATGCCGAAGATAGCGAAAGATTACAAACCTAGAGGCAGAAGAAAAGTTAGTAAACCTAAGAAAAGGTGGTTTGTGAAATAGGAACAGGCCGCTAAAGTCTAAAACCGATAGAAGAAGATGATGATGATGATGATGATAATAATCCCGATAATTATTTAATGTACATAACCGGTACTTAATCAATACGACATATTTTCAGACAGTTTACTGATAAAGTTTGTCAACATATATGTAGGCAGAAAAGACAAAAACTCCATTTGTAAAAATTAAAACACTTGTGTTTACGATTCAGAATTTGTTTGGTGCACTGTCAAGCATTTCCAAAGTGAGAAATCTAGTAAAAATACTGGTAGACACTAATATTTTGCCTTAAGCCGGTCTCAATATTCTCCCAAAGATTAAAAACCGGGTTGTTAGCCCGTGGTCGGTTGCTATACAGCAGCGACATCGTCGGCAGCGTCTCAAACCCTATCCTCGGGCATTTTCTTCAGGCCACAAAAAGCGACAGAGTGTTGGAAACCGGGTTATTAGCCTGTGGTCGGTTGCTATACAGCAGCGACATCGTCGGCAGCGTTTCGAACCCTATCCTCTGGAATTTTCTTCAGGCAACAAAAAGCGACAGAGTGTTGGAAACAGGGTTATTAGCCTGTGGTCGGTTGCTATACAGCAGCGACATCGTCGGCAGCGTTTCGAACCCTAACCTCTGGAATTTTCTTCAGGCAACAAGAAGCGACAGAGTGTTGGAAACCGGGTTATTAGCCCGTGGTCGGTTGCTATACAGCAGCGACATCGTCGGCAGCGTTTCGAACCCTACCCTCTGGAATTTTCTTCAGGCAACAAAAAGCGACAGAGTGTTGGAAACCGGGTTATTAGCCTGTGGTCGGTTTCTATACAGCAGCGACATCGTCGGCAGCGTTTCGAACCCTATCCTCTGGAATTTTCTTCAGGCAACAAAAAGCGACAGAGTGTTGGAAACCGGGTTATTAGCCCGTGGTCGGTTGCTATACAGCAGCGACATCGTCGGCAGCGTTTCGAACCCTATCCTCTGGAATTTTGTTCAGGCAACAAAAAGCGACAGAGTGTTGGAAACCGGGTTATTAGCCCGTGGTCGGTTGCTATACAGCAGCGACATCGTCGGCAGCGTTTCGAACCCTATCCTCTGGAATTTTCTTCAGGCAACAAAAAGCGACAGAGTTTGGAAACCGGATTATTAGCCTGTGGTCGGTTTCTATACAGCAGCGACATCGTCGGCAGCGTTTCGAACCCTATCCTCTGGAATTTTCTTCAGGCAACAAAAAGCGACAGAGTGTTGGAAACCGGGTTATTAGCCTGTGGTCGGTTGCTATACAGCAGCGACATCGTCGGCAGCGTTTCGAACCCTATCCTCTGGAATTTTCTTCAGGCAACAAAAAGCGACAGAGTGTTGGAAACCGGGTTATTAGCCCGTGGTCGGTTGCTATACAGCAGCGACATCGTCGGCAGCGTTTCGAACCCTATCCTCTGGAATTTTCTTCAGGCAACAAAAAGCGACAGAGTGTTGGAAACCGGGTTATTAGCCTGTGGTCGGTTGCTATACAGCAGCGACATCGTCGGCAGCGTTTCGAACCCTATCCTCTGGAATTTTCTTCAGCCAACAAAAAGCGACAGAGTGTTGGAAACCGGGGTATTAGCCCGTGGTCGTTTGCTATACAGCAGCGACATCGTCGGCAGCGTTTCGAACCCTATCCTCTGGAATTTTCTTCAGGCAACAAAAAGCGACCGAGTTTGGAAACCGGGTTATTAGCCCGTGGTCGGTTGCTATACAGCAGCGACATCGTCGGCAGCGTTTCGAACCCTATCCTCTGGAATTTTCTTCAGGCAACAAGAAGCGACAGAGTGTTGGAAACCGGGTTATTAGCCCGTGGTCGGTTGCTATACAGCAGCGACATCGTCGGCAGCGTTTCGAACCCTATCCTCTGGAATTTTCTTCAGGCAACAAGAAGCGACAGAGTGTTGGAAACCGGGTTATTAGCCCGTGGTCGGTTGCTATACAGCAGCGACATCGTCGGCAGCGTTTCCAACCCTATCCTCTGGAATTTTCTTCAGGCAACAAAAAGCGACAGAGTGTTGGAAACCGGGTTATTAGCCTGTGGTCGGTTGCTATACAGCAGCGACATCGTCGGCAGCGTTTCGAACCCTATCCTCTGGAATTTTCTTCAGGCAACAAAAAGCGACAGAGTGTTGGAAACCGGGTTATTAGCCCGTGGTCGGTTGCTATACAGCAGCGACATCGTCGGCAGCGTTTCGAACCCTATCCTCTGGAATTTTCTTCAGGCAACAAAAAGCGACAGAGTGTTGGAAACCGGGTTATTAGCCTGTGGTCGGTTGCTATACAGCAGCGACATCGTCGGCAGCGTTTCGAACCCTATCCTCTGGAATTTTCTTCAGGCAACAAGAAGCGACAGAGTGTTGGAAACCGGGTTATTAGCCCGTGGTCGGTTGCTATACAGCAGCGACATCGTCGGCAGCGTTTCGAACCCTACCCTCTGGAATTTTCTTCAAGCAACAAAAAGCGACCGAGTGTTGGAAACCGGGTTATTAGCCCGAGGTCGGTTGCTATACAGCAGCGACATCGTCGGCAGCGTTTCGAACCCTATCCTCGGAAACAGAAATGCGGTTAGTACAGTTGCGGTAAGTTTTCATAAAATATAAAATGTGAAATTGAGTATTGTAAGTGTGGATGGGGCTTGATAGCTTTTACACCGCGTGGCGTACACCGGAAGTATTCAGTATCAGAGATTTATAAATAATTTAAACCCTCATGTAATTAAATTATATCTTAATTAAGCCAGTAATTGCCTATCACTTTAGTGCAGTGAATTTATGCAATTTCGGCTGACTTATAAGTTTTCAAACGTGCTAGTGCACAAAATGGACAGGTTATAGTGTGTCAAACTTTCAGCCCACGTAGGCATAATCAAGTAATTAAAAATTATAAATTGGTTTTGGGAGCGTCTGTGAGTGAATTATAAATGTCAAAAGAGAAGACGTATGTTTTAATTAAAACGAACAGAGTTTAAATGGTCAGGGGGAGGCCTGTTCAAATTTGTTCTGTCCAGTGTGCGTGTGGCAGTATCATGTGAAAATAAGTGTTGGGACATCCCTCTAATTATCTATGTATGCTTAGGGTCCCTGCGCCCAAGACGAGGACACCGGCCCAGGCATGAACGTCTGCTCCTGAACGTATTACCAGAGGCTCTAGACTTCGCCTGCCGGATGGACAGCGAGATCAACATGCCACACCAAAACTACGTGCGTGCACTAGACGTTGAACTCGAGCACCACAACATGATACAAATAAGGTGACATCCATCCATTTATTATTTTGACCTACATAGACACCACCGATATGTGCCGATTACACTTAATAAAATTTGTGGGGTATGTGTGACGCACCATGATATTGCTTTCATCTTTTAAACGTTTTAATTGGGCCCCGGTTTAACTGCACATAATTGTGCGTGGATTTTGGGGGAACTTTGTATAGTATGTACTGATATTTGATATTAAGTGTAAGCCCGGGGGCTGGCATGTATCCGAAGCCTCTTACAATTCATCCACTTATATTTTCTTTCTCGTTTTCTGTAAATGGGGTGGTTCAAGTATTAGGGGACCGGAATTTCAGATATGTAAGGGGGTTCTGTTGGTGACAGGATGAAGCCCACGGGCTGATCGGGTTCACCTAAATTCCTGTCAGGTTAGTTCTGGTAATTGCGGTTATATCACATATTTAATTTAGGTTTTGTATCATGTAAGGGTTGTAAGCTTTCTTATTCAGTAACAGTCCGGCCCCCCTGTTTAATCCTGTGTAGGCAGGTTTGGCACACAGATATATGCATAGGAACATGTCGGCTACCGGGCCAAATCAGTTTTCTTAGAAAAGGTTATAAAGTATTGTGTCACATCACAGTTGTAAAAGTTCTTTTTAATTTATTATTACCAAATCAGTTATGTACGGGGACGGTTTATACAAAAATTGCAATTATAACAACAACAAAATTGTTACCTTATGATCATGATCATTTCAAGTCGAGGAGAATACATATACCTAAATATGTATGTTATGTCAAACTTATGTTTTATGTCACTGTGTACAAAAGGGGATATATTTGTATACACAACTATGTGCTTTTGGACATCATGGGGATTACGGGGTCTTGGAATTGTGATATATGTTAATTTACTCAATAAATGCTGTTATTGTTGGTTATACCAGAGAGTATAATTGCAAGTCCCGTCTCACTGGACCGAGCGCATTCTTGGGCTTCTCTAGGCTTTTGGCCTAGTTTTAAATTACTAGTGGCCCCTCTTCAAACAAAAAAAAAATTTGACGAGGCCCTTGAGAATCACCGTGAACTAAGAATGAAATTTAATCATACTGACTTAATCATAATTACTTTACTCATAATACTTAATCATACTTAATTATACTGACTATGAATAAAGTTTTGAAAAGAGGAAGTGAAAAAAACACTCGATTGCATTCATTGTGGAAAGAAGAAGCCATACGGTTTTTCACATGCTCAAACTGGTTCACACCTTTATCGAGGAAATGATCAAGCTGCGTACTGAGAGGGAAAGGCCATGACAAAACTACGTGGTTGGGCAAAAAAGAAGAAAAGAAGTAAGTATGTCGCGATCAAGAGACTGCCCTCGGAAAGGAAGAATTTCCAAGTCCCCCAACCACTGGGTTGAGGTGAAGAAGAAGATAAGAATATTTCTCTCGAGTAAATAAGACACATCATATGAAAGCTTTTTGACTGTATTTAGTTAAAGTATAAATCTGTATACAATTTTAGCCGAGTAGCAAATTATTTTGTAGTTTAGATAATATCAAAACAAAACAATATATATAAAATACATTTTCAAAGCCTTGCTGTACGAATTTTATTTACGAATTGTGAATTTCTGAAATCCGCAAGATAACTTGAGTAATACGTAGAAAATATTTAACATACAAATCAAGGGAGATGAAAGTCTATTTATCAGTTTTCATATAGAGTGTGAACAACCGAGCTTGCGCAGTTGCAAATACGCACAATATTCACATTTATAAAATCGAACTGTACAGGAAGAACCGTTCTCAACACAGTTCAGTCGACCCGAAATAAGCTGATACATAATTCAGCACGGACAAAAGTAATGCATCCGTTTGGAGTACTTCCGCGTAGCTACCCTTCCGCTTACATCGCTCTGCTAACACAAGAGGGAAATAAAGTGTAGAGACGGGGATCGTTTGATACAGCGTTGTGACCGGTATGTAATACTCTTTGCCCGTCGTCTTATTTACCTGTCTGTACTAGTTGCACACGTAGTGAGACATTGTGTTCACGGGCGCCGTGTATCGAGGCCACTGCTACTTCCATCATGACGCATTCCAACCTATATTGAATGTGACGTCTTGCTACGTACGTAAAAGTGTATCATGCAACCAGTATGCAGCGTAGTCTATAAACAGTGACTGTAGCAACACTGTACACTATACAGTGAATGTTGTACAGAATGTCTGCCAAAGCTACAAGACATGCTGACGTATACATATTGTGTTATATCAACCTGATGATGGGACCATGAGTCCCGAAACGCGTAGTTTTTAAAGAAACATTGAAGTTGCAAGGAGGAGCACCAGTGTACCTGGATACACAAGGTAATATTAAATATAGTTATGCTGACGTAGTTCATATTCAATACGGTACCTTCAAAGCAAACAGCAGACACCGTCCTCTTGCAATACATCTGTACACACGACACTGCCGTCCTGATAAAAACTAAAATGCACGGCGCTGTTTAATACACTTGTAAAATTTAATCTTCTACTTCTTCTTTTTCATTCAAGAATTATACGATATCACCTGTTCCGCCCTTTATTATCAAGCCATCTTTCGCGTGGTCTTTCCACATCTTTTTTCTTTAGTGAGCGCATAGTAAATACGTCATTGCAAACCTTGTTGAGGTTTCATACAGCTTAGAATTGAATAACTGGTTTTGTGTTTATTTATTTTCACTAAAAGGAAACAACTTTACTCGTAACAATATGCTATTACACAATACCGCGAAATACATGATTACATGTTTACTTTCCTTAGTAACAAACTGTTAACAGACATTTAGAAATAGGCCTACATAATTCTACAGAAGCATATATTGACAAACTTCAGACGTAGTCAAAGGGGGGGGGGGATGCAAACTTGCGGCGGAGTAAATACGTTATAAGTTGACAAAGCTAAACCACTATATTGTAGGGGTTTCTCAGAATTTATCATATCCTCTGATTTTATTACATGTCACTGTCAACACTTGCCTACTGGCATGTCTGTTAACTCGATAAATATCTTCGTAGAATCGTGCAGCCAGCCATATTTGCACTAATAATGCTTACAATTTTGTAGAAAACGTAACTTAATATCAATCGTCGAGAGTAGTCTGAAACATATTTGCATTGTGTTTGTAAAATTCGATAAATTATTCTCAATGGCTTCAGGATTAACGTAATACTGATAACAGGTTCGAAAAAATTAACTTCAACTTTCATTTTCATAAGTGGTTCTTCTATATTTTGTTAATTAATAACCTGATGTTCTTCTTCTTTGTCTTCATTCCAGGATTAGGCGACATCACCTGTTCCGGTCTTTATTTTCAAGACATGTTTTGCGTGGTCTTCCCACAACTCTTTTTCCCTTTAGACGCATATTGTAAAACTCGTTGAGGTACCCTTTTAGCTTCTACCTATACGTTGAACTCATCTCAGCTTACATTCCTCGGTTCTTGTATTTAAAGAGAATACACCCAATTCATGTCTTATCACACCGTTTCTAATTCTATCGTTTAGTGTACACCCGTTTATCCTATCTCAAGATATGCATCTCCGCAGCTTGTATATGACTTGTATCTTTTTTAATAGTACCCGTGTTTCGAAACCGTATAAAAGATTGGGGACTTCCAAAACTTATAGAACTTCATTTCAGTTTCCTTTCTTCTTTCCTCCCTAAAGTACATTTAATAGTGCTACACACCGTCCGAAATCTGTTTATCAAATGCAACAACTTAATACAAAGGTAATTCAACGCAGAATAACGAAGGATTTACTCAGTAACAAAATAAATGAATTTTCTGAGCACTAAAATATTTGTTTATATATCAAAATAACTTCTCCGGCCAAAAAGACCGGGTATCGTCTACCTGGACGACGGAAACGGGACGGACCCCAAAGATTGTGACAAAAGGACATACTAGACGAGCTAGAGAACAGAGACTTGAAACATCAATAGAGAATAGAAGCGATTGGTACAGCAGATGTCTCTGGTCTGCAGGATGCGACAGTCATGCATCTATTGCCGAGTAACGTACGAATGGATAAAAAATCCTGTTCAATCATTTCTTTCCTGTCACGTCGTCACCGAGTATTGTTTCTTTCTTTCTTTCTTTCTTTCTTTCTTTCTTTCTTTCTTTCTTTCTTTCTTTCTTTCTTTCTTCCTTTCTTTCTTTCTTTCTTTCTTTCTTTTCTATTTGTCAGTATTTCATCCATCATTTCCTTGGTCTTTCATTTCTTATTTTTCTCTTCTTCTTCCATTTTGTCTTCTCTTTCTTCTTCTTCTTCTTCTTCTTCTTCTTCTTCTTCTTCTTCTTCTTCTTCTTCTTCTTCTTCTTCTCCTCATTGTCCTTGTTGTTCTTTTTCTTCATCACTAACTTCTTCTTCTTCTTCTTCTTCTTCTCCTTCTTATTTTTATTTTCTTTTCTATCGCATATTTATTTTCCTTTTTCTTTACTTTATTGTACAAAGCATAGTCTACCTCGATACGGGCATGAATTGGCGAACAGCTGCTACAAACACTATTGACACTGAAGACGGTGTGACCGAAACGTCTGTCACAATCAACAACAGTCGAGCAGTTGTACATTCAACATCTATTAAGTTTCTTACTTCATCCATAATATCACTATCGCAATTTTTCAAGCTTTTACGTCGTTGGTTGTTTACGTTCTTCACTAGACGTTTGGTCTATACAGATGACGGACGTCTTCAGTGGTGCGGGAACACAGATTATTTCGTTGTTCGTCTGTAATTGTTGAACGAATGTATGTGCTTCGCGGGTGGTTGCACTCTGTGTTCCCGCGACACTGAAGATTTCAGTCATCGGTAGGCCCATAAACCTAACGTCTGGTGAAAAACATGAACCACTTAGACCACGAACTAACAGCTTGAAAAACTGTGATACTGTTAACTGCGGCCGTGAAAGCTTACGTTAATTTATTGATCCACTTTGTTTTCTAAATTTTTCCTAGGTTTTTCTAATTTTTTAACTTGTTTCTTTTAAAACATTCTCTATTTGCTGTCACTTTCTCATCGTGTTCTCTTTCTTATATTTGTTAAAATTTCTGTTTTTCGTATATGATTAGATTTTTTCTATTTACCTTATTTGCCTCATCTGTCTTTCTTTATGTGAGTGATTCATATTTCTGCTTTCCATAACAATACGGCATTGCTTTACTCGACAAGTGGATATTGCAACTGGTATGTTCTTATGGCTATTTAGTTGTTGTTTCAAAATAACAATTGCATACATTATTGTTCATGAAATTCTTGTTCTTTTGTTGTGCAACCACTTCCCTGAAGACGGCGAATTTAGTCAAAATTTTGTGTTTTTTTTTTTTTAATTAAACAGGCCAGAGCAAGGGGCAGTTTTCAAATTCAAATACAGTTGTTCCATTACAATTTAAAAAGTAAATGTTTATAAACTAGTTTAAAAAGTAATCCAAATCTTTAAAAAATAATTTACAAACACTTACGGAAGCGTTTCAGGAAACGTAACTCACAAAATCAAGATGGCCTCGTCAGCGACTTACCTGAAACACAAAATCAAGTTTTTAACTTTTACATTAATCGTTACAGAATATTTTATTTGTATGGCATTGGTAATTATGTTTTTCCCTTTGCGTTATCTTATAACACATATTGCATAATGATGTAGAGAGCATAGAAAACAATAGTTGGGGCAAAGATCAGTAGAGTACGCTGCGGTATAAAATATTCACAGCAGTTGCTGGAAAACTAATTACCTTCAGTTCCGGCAGAGAGCGTCTCGTGAATAATGAATCACAAGCGCGCCGGACCTGCGACGCCGAGTCTTTCACATCGCAAACACTGCCGTCTGTATAAACGTATACATTATCCGTACACACGGACGCAGTGCTTTGTCGGTTGCATCCTCTATGTTGTTATGTTTATTTACACATCATTATAAATTCTGTTGTATTTGAAATTTATAAGAGTGGTTTTTTTTATTCAGTCGCTTGGTAGTCTGTTATTTACATTGTCAATGGGTAAATTTAGCTACACGCAATTTTTTGAATTTTCTACTGTTTCAGACATTTATTTTTCGAGAATTTTGTCACATTGAATATTACTAAGCTAATGTTTGTATATATACAGCTCACGTTACTATACAGATGGTATTATTATGTTACTCCAAAACACTAGACACCTACAAAACCAAAAACCATTGCCCTTAAAACTATGATCGACTCGATCATCTTCAGAACATAATCGCTTATGTCTGAATTCTGTGTAGACGAAATTTAGAAAATTAACGTTTTTACTATAACTGTAAATGATTTATTACTTTATTAGAAAATAAAGTCTGCGATCGCTGGCATTTTGGAAAGGATAATAACATATGGTTCTGAATTTTTGGCAATAAATCGAAGGAAATCACGTAGTTTTGAAGCGATGAAGGTAATTGGAGTTATAGAAATCATTTACTGCTATCTCCAATAAGGAATAATCCAAAAATGGATTGTTCCGATCCCTAGCTGATAGACTTGACTTGGTCACTCTCAAGCTTCTTCGGGCGTCCTACGCATCCCCGTCCTTTCGGCTTATAATTCAATAGTCGATTTGGAATACAGCATTCAGTTGAGATGTTCCAACATCTTGTTTGAGCGAGTTTCGTAATTACTATGTCCCCTGGATACAATACAGGACTTAAGATTTTTGAGGCTCTAGGCCAAGTTTTCTGAGTTTTTTAACCCCTCGTGGTTATGACTTTGAAGTAATACATGTATTGCAGAAGTAATCTGATGTCAGCATAATACCCTATAAAATTTAAATCTAGTTGCTACTATAAAAAAGCGTTCTTTCATTTACCAGACTTTTTCAAAATATTAAGAACCATGCAAAATGATTGAGCAAATTAAATTATTTTTTATGTAGCGTAACTTAACTAGGATATTCAGAAATTTAACATATAAAATTTCTTTTTTATTGTCTAGGTATAACACATTAATATTTTTTCCAGTCATTGAAACCCTTGGAAAACGAGTTCTCATTTTTGGAAGCCTGGAACAGCCTTAGAATAAAATTAAAGTACATAAGCCACTCTCGTTTTTTGAACTCTCCGTTCGGCAAACGAGTTAATAAGATATGTTATTTCGCTACTCTTACTTTGTCTGCGTATTCACGTTTAGATTTAGAAAAATGGCAGTCTTTGACGTTTGAAAAATGTTTGAGTAGGTTTCTTATAATATAATCAGTGAAATCTGACGTTAAAGTACGCCATGTATTCGAAACTAATAAATTAAACCCTGGAATACAAGCGATACTTTTTAAATTATTTTGATTCCCTTCAATATTTAAATTATCCACGGGCTTATTAATGGTCTGACCGTCTGCAACCTCTGATGCAGAAGTACTTGGAACATTTAAGTCAGTTTCTGAAACACTTAACTACAGGGCTATCATTAGAAAGAAGCGTAGTTTTGAAAGCTAGATCTAGTTTATGTTCTTGATTTTTTTATTGTTTTCAAACGAGCTTCGTCTTTAATTTTTTTTAGCTTACGTTTGTAGGCTCCACTAGCCGTGTGAATGTTTATGTTTATGTTCATGATGAATACGTTTAGTGTACGGATTCAATTCTATGTTCATAAAGTTTTGACACTAATAAATATCAACGAAACAACACGCTGCCCACCACACAAAGTTAAAAACCTTCTTTACATTCAACACAAAATAATTGAAATACTAAAATACTAAATTATCATTATTTGATATTAAACAGTGTAATATGCTGTCACTAAATTCTGTAATTTTTCCGATATTTGTATACCCTCTTTTAGGTAACAGGGAGTTAATTGTTTAAACTCAGATTTAAAATTAAATTAAGCTCCTTTATTTACTGTTTTTTATTCTGCTATTATAGTCACAAAATTAATAATGTAAACAAAAGTAATACCGTAGGCCTATATCGTAAAAGTTAAACTAAGAACAGGCCTACAGCGCGCCTTCAATATCTGCAAGTGTTGTGGCTGTGTCTGCTCTACTGCCGTTGCTGTTTGTTACTTTTCACCACTGCCGTCTTAATTAAACGCAGAAGATATCAAGTTAATTACACAGAGCACCCGCGCCTTGCGCAATAATGTCTGAGTATAATTTATAACGTCTTGTGTTAAAAATTACTCTTCTTTTAATTCCATTCACATTTTACTGCGAATATATTTAACATTTCTTTTTGAAAATCATACGTTCTGTGCGCGTAATTTATTGCATTATTCTGGATATTAGTTGATACATGTTTTCAGTTTTATATATTCTTCTTCTGATAGTCCCTATCCGTTCCAGATGTTGGCCATTGTACAGATAATTTTAATTTTCTGTACTGCTGCACGAAATAAGTCAGTTGTATTCATGCCAAACCAGGTCCTTAAATTTCCCAGCTATGATATTCTCGGTCGCCCAACTCCTCCCTTTCCAAGTACTTTCCCTGTAGTATGGACTTCAGTAAGTAAAATTTGTGTTCATTTCTCATGAGATGTCCCAGATACTGCAGCTTTCTTACCTTTGCAGTGTTTAAAACTTTCCTTTCTTTCTTTATCTTTCTAAGAACTTCAACGTTAGTTATGTGTGCTGTCCATGAAATGATCAGTTCTACGGTAAAGCCACATTTCGAAAGATTACAATTTTTTAGTTGTAGCTTCAGTCAATGTCCAAGATTCTACACCGTAGAAGAGCATCGAGAATACGTTGTAGCGTAAAAGTCTCATATTTGTGTTTATTGTTAAATCGTGACTTTTGAATAATCTGCTCATTGTAGAGTACACTGCACTTTATTTCTTGAGAGTGATCCCATTGTTTATTGACGTAGTAACAAGATATGTAAATATGCTTACACGTTCAACTGGCCTTTGGTTTATATTAAGAGTGCAGTTTGTAAACTTGGTTTTAGATATAATCATTAGCTTCGTTTTATTAACACTTTTATATAAGATTATAAAATTATATTCCCCCACTACTGGTGCTGCTACTACTGCTTTAACGTGTTTTAACATTCTCACCTTGCTTTAACTTGTCTGGGATGTAATCAATTCCTTTAATTTATCCTGTCTTGTCACCCATGACCAATTCTTTGATTTTTCGACACAGACGCTGCTAGGTTTTCAAGGACTAAGAAGACTTTCATTTATATTTATATTTTAACTTTACTATAAAACTCATGTTTTCTTGTCTACCTTTCATAATACTCAGCAACGGCACGGCCTGAGTAACGTGACAAGTGATCAATGGTCTTAGAGCTGGGTATCAACCCAACGGAAGAGCCTAGGAGGTGGGTATCCGAATGAAAAAAGAACCAGAGGATCAAAGGTAGCACCCAAATCACTCGCCTTACTATACAGGACGTTGGTAACGTCAATAAACGACATTTACCTTATTCGAAAGTCACGAGAAGGAACTATGTTTACTATCAAAAAATCGTATTTGAGAAAAAAAGAGAGATAGATTGGTAATCTGATTAGATGGCAGGCTGCTTAAGAAAATTTTGCATTTCAGGTCTGTTAGACAAACAAGTATAGGAAGTCCTAGAAATAGTTGGTGAAGTGGATGTTCCTTTGGGACGGGGACAAGTGTTTTTCATATTTCCTGATGGAAGAAGAAGAAGAAGAAGAAGAAGAAGAAGAAGAAGAAGAAGAAGAAGAAGAAGAAGAAGAAGAAGAAGAAGAAGAAGAAGAAGAAGAAGAAGAAGAAGAAGAAGAAGAAGAACCGAATCCAGCCAATTCTCAGATTGATGACCGTATGACGATGAGGCGAGGGAAAATTGTTAAAAAATGTTTGGTCGGTACTTATGTTTGTTAAAAAAATACTCCAATCGGTAAACTATGATATATATTGTAACGTTACATATCGTCACCATACCCAAGAACCCCAATTAAACATAAACTAACAATCAGCTAACACATGAACAACCAAGTATAAGGAATTGTATAACAAATATTAAATTCAGTTCAAGAATTAAAGACTAAATAATGAATCAACAAACAATGATTAATATAGTAAGGAAGACAACACAAAGAAGATACTATACCAAATGCGATTAACCCAAATACCCAATAGATTAGGTAGGTGAGTAGACCCGAAAAACAGGTACGATAAGTATGAAAAGAATAAGTTAAAAGGCACCATGAGAAATCCAAATAAGAATATCAGGCAAGGAAGAAATAAAATATCTCAACCACTCTATACCAAGATGAGAATAACCATAAGATAAATAAAATAGAAAAAGAGAAACCCAGATTGAAGGACAAATGATAATATAAAACCACTAGCAGACCATCTTAAATGACTTGACTATGACTATAATTATGATTTAAAATAAAAACATACTCAATAATAATTAGGAGAGTGAAAATAAAACCTGTATTAGCATAAAATAATAATGTGTAGTAGATAACAATAAGATTGTCTCTTATCTGCAACTAGTGTAATTGATATAACTCAATGAATATCAGAAAAACTGATAAATAACCATTAAAATTGTAAATAGAATATAAGTTAAATTCAACAATAACAACCAGAACAATAAATAATAGTTAATACTATTAGTAAATAAGAATAAGTGAGTGAAATGTATAGAAATAACACACCATGTAAATATATTGTTGTAAATCAGAGTAGGGGGGTCCACATAACCTAACTTACTGAGAATTTTCACTTATAATTACAAGATCCAATACTAAAAATGTTATGAACCTATAGTATCTTATACTATACTGAAACTAGATATTATAAAGACCATTCTATGCGAAAGATTAATTACCAAAAAGGTGATATGTGTTGTGATTAATGTAAATTACATACATACATACATACATACATCCTCGGCGCTACAGCCCAGTCCGGGCCTTGGCCTCCAAAAGAAATCTTCCCCACTGGTCTCTACTCCCGGCCAATGTCCACCAGTTTGCTGCACCCAGCCTCACTGCCTCCTTACCAACCTGGTCCAGCCATCTTGTACGCGGTCTTCCCCTCCTTCTCCTTCCCATCGGCAAATAATTCATCACTCTTTTTGGGATTCTATCCTCCGCCATTCTCTGCACATGACCAGCCCAACGCAATCTGTTAATTTGTATGAGTTGCACGATCGGAAGATCTTTAAACCTTTCGTACAACTCTCGATTATGCAGTCGCCTCCAAATGTTGTTTTCCCTCACAGGGCCATAGATTCTCCTCAGTACCCTCCTCTCAAAAACGGATAGTCTCTGCTCATCTAGTTATTTTAACACCCAGCATTCCGAGCCATACATCAGGACTGGTCTAATCAAGGTCTTGTATAGGGAGGCTTTTGTATCTTTAGTTATTAATTTTGATTTAAAATGTTTTACCAGTCCGTAGTAACACCTATTAGCAGATAATATTCGTCTTTCAATATCTCTAGAGGAGTCATTTCCAGAGTCCAC
The DNA here is from genome assembly GCA_034769895.1 of Magicicada septendecula. Classification (NCBI taxonomy): domain Eukaryota; kingdom Metazoa; phylum Arthropoda; class Insecta; order Hemiptera; family Cicadidae; genus Magicicada; species Magicicada septendecula. Next base: position 4,518,348 of record CM068371.1, read on the forward strand.
ATATGACCCGAGATATGGAAAACCCTGAACCTTTTCAAATTCATAATCGTTAATACGCAGGGACAGGGTACGAGTATTGGCACCTACAACCATATATTTGGTTTTGCTTTGGTTTATAACCAAGCCCATAGCCTTAGCGGACAACTCCAGTTCCTGAAAGGCTTCCTTTAAGCCAGATTCAGACCTACTTATGACGTCAATGTCATCGGCATAGGCCAGAAGCTGTACCTCCTTGTGAAATATGTGTCCGCTAGTTTGAATTCCTGAATCCCTGATGACCTTTTCTAGAGCTATGTTGAACAACAGACACGCTAAGGCATCTCCTTGTTTCAACCCATTCAATGTTTTTAAGGAGTTTGATAGATTTGATTGTATTCTGATTTGGCACTTAGAATTGGACATAACTACTCCAACCATACGCACCAACTTAGATGGTATATGCAACTCCTTCATAGCTCTATATAGCATTTTCCGGTTGATTGAATCATATGCCGACCGGAAATCCACAAAGAGATGGTGAGTGGGCACTCCATATTCCAACGTTTTTTCCAGGATTTGCCTTAGTGTAAATATTTGGTCTGTTGTTGACCTATTCCTAGTGAATCCACACTGATATTCTTTTATGTTTTCCTCAGCGTAGGGAAGCAGCCTAGAAAATATGATGTCGGATTAATGTAAATTACCAGACTGAAATGGGGCAGCATAGAATTTACTTACTAAATACCATAAAAAACCACAGAAATAATAGTAAAAGGAGAAAGAAACTGATCTCAATGTAAACAAGGATATGTAATATAACTATTGTTATATAAACCAATAATTCTTATCACTGAATTAATTCATAATAATATAAATAAGATGTACATGACCTGATGGCACTAGGTGCAAGATTCATTATTGAATTACCAGCAAATAAGAATATCCAGATATAAACGAACTATTGGAAACTTGATAGTAACTATGATGATTGTCTATGTAAAAGATAAGGACTTAATAACAAATGTGTGAATTAAAATAAGGATAATTAATATGCCACCTAGTAGTACAGAAACTTTAGGTGATTATAATGACTAAATCCAACAAAATAAGGGTATAGTAACAAAAACTGAGGTGACCAACGGTTGGAATGGTCATCTAAGATTAATTATGACATGTTAGAAATTGTTCAGACTCAACTATTAAACTATCATAAGTGAATCTAGTTCATAGTGCTGTGGGCATACAAAACCCTAGGCCTAACATAAGTGTTTTGAACACAACTGTATGTAAATACTGAATAATAAGTACAAAAAAGGACTTGGCATGCACTATCTGTATGAGATATGATAACCAAATGTTAATTTAAGTCAATTAGTGCATACGTTTATTAAAATTTGTATTATTCATAAGTTCGAGAACTGATCTTCGTTGACAATGAACAGAAAGATGTGCTGTGAGATATCAAAATGCTTATCTGAACAATTGCCAAGGCATGGTAAAGCTGTATTGTAGCTCACAACTCCCATAGTGAGTAATTATCAGTTTTAAAGCATTTTCATTACTTTAGACAAAATATATGGCTTCACGTTTTTAATCTCCAGACCAAAACCCCACGCTTTCTATAAAATTAAATAATTTATCCACCTGAGGAGGAGGTGTCATCATTGGAATGTCAAGATTTTGACCAATCACCTCACGGATATCGGAAATTCCGCGGTGTGTACTCATTGTAACAGCGGGAGGGACGCTTGATTTTTAAAACAGTTCGTCATTAGATTTTACAGAGTATATTGTGCCAGATATTGCCAAAATGTTTGGCTGAAATTTACAAAAAATATAGTGCAACATAGAATAACTGAGAACACTTCGAAACGTTATATGGTAGTTAATGTGAGTCTTGAAATGTTGGGGGATGAAATACAAATACAAAAATAGGTACAAATTAATATGTCAAACAATCAAATTACAATTGTAGAAAGGAAGAGGCAACAGCAAGGAAGACAGAGAGAGACAATGAGTGGTCATAAGTAAATTCAGTAAAATTATCCTCGTACAAATAAAAGCTACAAAACCAATTCTGTCAATAATGAGTGACAGTCACAGTCCCACGACTTCTCACATTTTCCCCCTAACTGCGAATCCTTAACTGGCCTCCATTTATTAAATTTTCAACTAACTTCCAACTTTTCAGAGTGCTAATTTCTCGTCTGAAGATGATTGATCTTCAGTAACGGGGCCAGTGGTGATGTACGACTGCTGAAGAAGCTGACTGTTGACTCTAGCGTGATAGATTGCTCTAGCAAGGTTAAATTATATAGTTAGCACAACAAGCGTAGTCTGGCATAATCTATTTCATTCACTACACAAAGGAAAAAGATTTCCAAATTTATGACTGGAGAAAAAAAATTTACGATAAACAAAAAAATTTAATTTAATAATTGTTTTTACGATTTCTATATATTTAAAATAATATAATCCTGTTATTTAAATTACTTACTTTGTAAAAAAGTAACTGAACTTTTTGGCGCATAATCAAAATAAACATGTTAAAATATATAAAATTTAATTGCTGTATATTAATTTTTAAAGGTTTATGAACTCGTGTAGTGGCAATATTTGATTTCCGTATAGGAAATATCTAATCGATATTTAGTTAGACTGACATAAATAAGATATTCAAAAAGAAAACAATTACAGTTTTAAGAAATTGTGAAGTTGCACTCTAAAACTATCGATTATTTTGTGAGGATATGAACTACTCTGAATTTTGAAACCTGGGCTACAGTGTGTCTTACAATGCAAGCAAAGACGTTGTGAATAAGTTGCATAAGTTCAATCTTGTGTGCGGGACCATTAGGCGAACTCTTAAGTGAGCAAGTAAGGAAAATGCCTAAAATTCTACAAAGTGATGTCTCTTCCCACACTTTTTAATAGATCTGAGAATTGCACTTTAACGAATAGCCAGGCCAGTTGCATTCAAGCGGCTGAAATGCGATTTCTCAGGCACGTGGCAGGGTATACTCTCCATGATCATAGAAGAAACACAGATAAACGGCAGGAATTGAATATTATGAGTATACTCGACAGGATCGCCTAGTATCGGCTGAATTGGTGGGAACACCTTTGCCGAGTGGATGACTGCCGCAACCCCAAACAATTATGGAACTATAACCCGAGGAGAAGGAGAGGTGTGCGATGTCCGAGGAAGCGCTGGAGTGACCAGCTCTAGTCTTTGCCTGTTTGAGACCGGAACAAACCATCCTTGGGTTAATCTTTGTAAATGATGATGATGATGATGATGATGATGATGATGATGATGATGATGATGATGATGATGATGATGGCGACGACGACGACGACGACGACGACGACGACGATGACGACGATGATGATGATGAACTACTGTAGTTGACAAGTTTCATTTCTTTTACATCATGGACTTATAGAACGCTAGTCTCTTTATAAATCGGAAGCTCAAAAGGAAACAGAAATCATTAAAAAGAAAAGCATTTTAAGCTCATGGAGATTTGTTTAAATGGTAAAAATTTTTAGGTTATGAATTCTTCTGAAATTTACTCATTCTAAGAGTGGATCCTGACAAAGCGGAAAACGCAACAAAGCGGATTGGTACAACACGGAGATATGTACAGTACAAAGCTTTCTTAACAGATCCAAAGAATTATAAAATCTTTTTCCTTTTTTTTTTTTTTTGGCCACCTAAAGATCACATGCCAATTGCAATTCTTTACTCTTTGTTCTTTTCTTTTCCTCTAATATTCTTTCATCTTTTCACTGTGTCTCTTCTTCCTGTCTTCAGTCCACTTTGAACCTGCGTTTTTCTCTCTTCTACGCTGGACTCCTACCATTTTTAATGCTTTTGCCCGAAAAACTTCTCTTTCAATTGCTTCTTCTGCGTATATATTATTTTTTTCTAAATCCTTTTGGACTTCTTTAATCCAACTTGATGTTGGCTTCTTCCCCCACAGATATTTGATGATTTGCTTTGTCAACCTATTTTCGTCTATTCTATATAAATATCCAAAAAAAATATAGTCTTCTTTTTCTCATTGTTTCTGTTATAAAATATTTTAATTTATTTTAGTTGTAATAATCCGAATTTTATTGAAAGAAAGTTTACTGATGTATTTTTAATCTTCTTCTTCTTCTTCTTCTTCTTCTTCTTCTTCTTCTTCTTCTTCTTCTTCTTCTTCTTCTTCTTCTTCTTCTTCTTCTCCACGGCTTAGATTGTTCAGTCCGTTCCGGCTGCAAACTGGTCGGACCATCTTTTCTTGGGTCTTCCCAGGTTTCTCTTCTCTTTCGGCTGACACAATAAGACTACCTGGTAGAATCTGTCACTGCTCATTCTGCTAATTTGTTGTTTCCAGCGTTCTCTAACTCTTTTCTCTTAAATATACAAACAGGTTTATTACACAGCATTTGTTTATACGTTTGAAATATGAAGTATAGGAAAATCAATTCACTCAATAACTATCTTGTTAACAATGTTTCAATAACGCGTATTTTCATTGTGTTGTAATGGAACTTATTTCAGAATGTTATCACACGTTTTACAGCTGCTTTAAAGATAGTAAAGTTGATCTGTCTTAACTTGTTTTTCTTTTGTATGAAGCCGACCCGACCTCGAAACCTCAAAGCTAATTCTAGATACTCCACTGTGTTCATTTCATCTTCAAGGATAGAATCGTTTTGTTACCATGTGAAAGTTCCATTTGTAAACTTATTGTGAATATTCGTCTCAATATATTTTACTAATAAGAGATATTCTAGACTTCAGAAACATTTCAATTCGTTCTGTTAAAGTAATTTTTCATGAACTGTTTCCTTCTCCGTCACCATCTACATCATTTCACTCTTCTTCTTCTTCTTCTTCTTCTTCTTGTCCTTGTTCTTGTTCTTGTTCTTGTTCTTCTTACTGCACTTCAAATATTGTGCCGATTGCATAATGTACAGCACACGGATTTCTTGGTCGCCACAGACTAGTGAGATGCTGAAATGTTATCACAGTTTTCAGTAGCACACGTTGGGAACTAACTCAATTTTCATCATAAGTTGTCTTGTTCAGGTCACTTTTTCAAAACTGTTTTTATATTATACAGTCACAATAATATAATACTTTCCATGTTGTCAACATTCCTTTCTCAATTTTTGAAAACGTTTTTATAATTTTAGGTAATTAGTTTTTCTTTAATAGTATACGACACGGTTGAGATCACAAATGTAAGTAGCATTGGAAAAGGAATGCAACTCAAGTTGTAAAAATAAGATTCATGACTGTGAGGATACGTAGGGAAATTAGATTTAGGGTTGTTGGTAACACTGATTTTTTTTGTTAACGTGGAAAAAATGAAGTGAATATATGTATAAATATGTTCATCACAATCTAGTATTACAAGAAAATCTTGTTTCAAACAATAAAAATAAATAATCTCTTCCACGAATATATTCCAAAACTGGTAAACATTTTCTAGACAATGTAAGGTCGAGTAAAATGTATGAGATTCGATATCCGATCCGAGTTTCAGCATCGCATCGATTAAAGTTGCGGTTTCTCTCTGACGTCATTCACTGGGAGCCGCGAGCCTTGTTCTTTAGATATCGTATTGTTTACACCATGCAATACTGAACACGATAAACATATTAAATGTTTGTAATTTGACTACCACTATAATAAAAATTTATTAATAACAAAAAAGTTTTTGAAAACAGTTTTTTAATTTATCGAATTTATGTCTCCAATATATAAACTAAAATTGATATAAATAATACAGTGACTTCATTTAGTTCCGCTTGTGGCTTCTTCTAGTAGCTTTGTGACGGGTTTCGGAACAATCGTTCCGTCTTCAGATACGCAAATAAGAAAGATAAGAGCTAAGAGCTTCTTCAACATTTAAACTTTTATTAAAGCGCAACAGATAACAGCAATACAAAAATCGCTATGGAAAACCATAGATGACTTCCATTTTCTAAGATTTATATTTACAGTCATTTACTTGAATTCGGTTAGATAATTTCTAAAAATTGTCGCCTACCCTCAAACCATTTTCAACATTTATACATACTTTTTTATTATGGGGTAGTCGTTTAATTTAATGTTATTTTCGTGTCACTTTATCTATAAAAATTAGGTACTTTATTCTTATAAAGACGCTGAACTACGCAGATAATCATCCGCCATCCTCAACCGATCCTCACCATTAATGATATTTACACATTCATAAAGTAATAGGTTTATCATATGTAATTTCTAAGGTATCTTATCCTTCAAAATTAAATATTCGTACCTTACTTGACATCAGAAATTTAAAAAATCACCCCCTCCCCTTCAACTACACACTCTATTTATAATTGTCTCATTTTCCATTTTACGGTGGTTTAATATGACTTTATTTTCGGAGCCCAAATTTTTTTAAATTAAGTACTTTACTCTTGTTAAAAACAAAACAATGCAGGTAAACTACCCCTCCCTCGTAACCAAACAACCTGGTTGCCTTCCAACAAAATGATTTAATTCTTAACAATTAGCATTGTTTGAGAAAGTTTAAATGAATGTTCAAGTACTTTACTTTTGTTAAAACAAAAACCGTTGCAGGTAAACTATCCATGTCCCTTGACCAATCTTCACAAAATCAACAGGACTTGAGGCCTCTACAACTCAGGCACGTATGCAAAAACTTATTTGATTCTCTTTGAATTTGCGGCGGTTGTAGTTTGCCATATAAAACATTCTACACACACACACACACACACACACACACACACACACACACACACACACACACACACACACACACACACACACACAGATTTTTCGGAAAATGACTTTTCTTCATGTTTTGAGGGTAGTACAATTAGAATCAGCCCTTATCTCTAACACGATTTTTTTCACGATCACCATACTTCCATTTCCTTAAGGAACATGGATATAAAATCGATTTACCCGTACTCTACATGAACGGTGAACACCGTGTCGTGTGTGGACGAAAGTGACTTACAGTAATTAAATGGGATACTTATATAATAAATATACATATATTTATTTGATAATAAATACAGTTATATAGTTATACAGTTATATGATAATATAGTGAAACAGTTATATTTCAAATATAACTGTTTCACTACCGACACGGAACACACAAATTTTTATGGGTAAAAACGTATAAAAGTTTTACCTTATAGCCTGAACCGGTTTTCCCTTTTAAAAAGCTTCTTCAGAGGCTGCCGTTGGGAGTACTGTCCGTCTTGTTGTTGGCGACGGTATAGACTTTTGAAATATCGATATTGTGTGTGTGGGGTGTGATATGTTCGAATAATGCGTGTGATTTGAACCGTGTCTGTTCGTTTAGGATGTTGTTTTTATGTGTTTTCGTGTGTTTGTATATTTCCAGTTGGTCTAGATTGTCTAGTTTTCGGCCTTTTGTGTGTACGTGTAGAATGTCCATGTTAATGTCGATGTTTTTGTATGTGTGGTTTGTTTCAATGAGGTGGTTAGCAAAGGTGGATTCTATAGTGGAGTGTAGTGCCTTTGTGTGTTCAATGTGTACTTGTTTGAAGCTACGTCCTGTATGGCCTATGTAGAATTTGTTTCAATCTGAGCAATTTAGTTTGTAAACACCAGGTAGATCGAATTTGTTTTGTACTTTGTGTGTGTGTTTTGTTTTGTTAGTAGTTTTGTATGCGATTCTGTATCCTGCTTTTTTGAATTTGTGGGCTATTTTTTCAGTTTGGTTGTTGATGTATGTTAGTGTTATGCAATTGTTGTTTTCTGTCTTTGTCTATTGTTTGTTATGTGTAGGAGTTTATTGACTATTGTTCTGTCGTATCTGTTAGATTCTGCTATTTACTTTATTGTGTTTAGTTCGTCTTTGTAGTCTTTTTCGTCTGGTGGGATGTTGTTAAGTCTATGTATCATAGTTCTGAAGACAGCTAGTTTGTGTTGTATCGGGTGATTGGAGGAGTTGTGTATTAGTGTGTCAGTTGTAGTCGGTTTTTGTGCCTGTGTTCAAATTTTGTGATGGAGAGGTTTAAGACATTTATGCTATTGTTTTGTTCGTATTCGGCAGTAAAGGTTATGATTTTGTGTATTTTGTTTATGTACGTTAGTAACTGTTCACATTGTCTTTCTGTTCAATCCAAGAACAGATTTCGAGATAAAGTATTCGATCTACGAAGGACCAAACTGTTGTTGTTCTACGGTCAAACTTAACTGCTCGTCAGCACTTTTATAATAGTACTGTACTGCTCCATGCTTCTTAAATTTGCTAGTGTCATATGCTCAGCCTTGGGAATACTGTAAGTGAATTATTGAAACCTCTAAAATCATGGTTGCTTTTACTTCCAAATATTGATTAATTTTTCAAATTAAAAAAAAAAATTCATAAAACAATTATTTTGTAATTTTGTTTTATTGTGGAATCGTTTTATTTCTTTTATATTATATTATACTTCTTTATATTATTGTATTGTACTACTTTAATGCTGGATTTAAGTTGTTAATTTTAAGCCCAAATACGGTCATTTCTAGGAAGTCTTATTTTGTTTCATCACTCTATTTAATTGTTGTAATATTGTACTTGTAAAATTAGGATAAAATAAGAACCAAAAATTTTTAAAATAAGATAATTAACGCTGAAGACGTTATAAAGGATATACGTTGCCATAGTCCGAAAGAACGGACAGGTGTGAGCGTCCGAAAATTTGTTGGAGTAAGCAGGTCTAATCTATCTGCTTGTGACCGGAACAAAACGTCACATTTTGGTTTATTATCGCTGAAGATGATTATGACGTGATTGTGGCTAAAAAAATTATATTTCTTTGTAACTTCGAGAACTAGTTGATTCCGTGTGTTAGTGATCGATGCCACGGCACTTAATAAAGCTGCACGTCAGAGTGTACATGGAGGTTGTGTGTACATGGAGATTTAGCTGAACTGTCGGCCAATCAGCTGTAATGTTCAGTTCGCGTGCAGCGCTCTGCGTGACGTGATGGGTCGAACGCTGTTAGTCGCACAATAACGCTAAATGGAACATATACAATATTACCACACCAGCAGCACGCTTAACTAAATTGCTTAATGAATACCAGGTATAATTTATGTAACAACCTTTTACAGGAACAGTAGGTCCGACGCAAACTATTTGCGCTTAGAAGTGGCAGATGTTTTTGCGTCTGAAAGTTACTGGGGTTACTGGGGTAACACATATGTAATATTAAATTATAACGTTACGGCCAATTGTAAATCAACCATGAGAAAACGAAACAATTGTTTGACTAGTAAGCTTCCTTAGCTGCAGAACTCGGTCAGTATTTTAAACCAAATATATTTTCATTGTCAACTAAATTTCGATATTAGATCATTTTTTCAATATTACAGTAACTACTAAAGCTGCGATTACTCAACGGTTTTTAATTAAAATAATAAATGTAAATCATAGAGTCATACAGTAAGCACTAAATATTCTAACTCCTGAAATATTTTTTCTCTTAGTTTTGTACTTTTTTATAACCAAAATGTGGACAAATTACTTAGTTCTAGCTTCCAAATTTCTGCTGTTTCCATACCTGTATTTTCTGTATGACTATATCTAATGTGATTCACAGACATGTATAACTGATAACAGTAACTTTTTTTTGTAAACCACAGCATTGTTTGTGTTAAGATAAATTTATAACCATAATGTGGACAAATAATTTAGTGCTAACTTTCAACGTTATGTTTTTTCTATAGATATCTCTATGACTATATCTAGTTCTTTACACAATGTGCATAACTGATAACAATAAAGGGCTTTTTTGTAAACATACCTTAAAATCGTTTTCAAGGCGATCCAGAATTTACAAACAGCGTTGAAAATATTAATTCTACGAAGTTATTAAAGACACGGAGTTTGTATTTTGAATAAAATTCCTCGTAACTTGATCCCTCACATCCCTCGTCCCTCAGTACCGGGATAATGAGGTGAATTGGCGAACACCGTGCCAATTGCTCGATCGTTTTTTACACTGAAGATGACATCTGACGGTGGGGCCGAAAGGTCTGTTAACAATGAAAGCCGTAAACCGAGACCTAATACCCGAGCAGAAAGCTGTTTCAACATTGTTGACGCCGGCGGTAAAAGCCTTTACCAAAATTCCTTGTTACGTTTGTTGTATACTTTATGGACAGTGTTGTTACCATGGGCTAACTTTGCGGTAACCAAAGTTGTAATTTTAATAACGATGAACCAATTTTAATAACAGTTCGGCAATTCTTTACTACTGTTAACGCCTGTGAAAGCCTTAGGAATTCCTTGTTAAGTTTGTTATATACTTTATATGACAGTGTTGTTATCATGGACTAACTTTGCGGTATTTGCGGTAACCATTGTAATTTTAATAACGATGGACCAATTTTAATAACAGTTCGGCAATTTTTAACTACTGTTAACGGCTGTGAAAGCCTTAGGAATTCCTTGTTAAGTTTGTTATATAATTTATATGACAGTGTTGTTATCATGGACTAACTTTGCGGTAACCAAAGTTGTAATTTTAATAACGATGGACCAGGGCCTAAAAGTTCGGCAATTCTTTACTAATCAGATACCGGCCGTGAAAACCTGTGTTCTTTATTAAACAAGAGCAATAATTAAAACAAAAAGTGACTTATAGTAAAGAATTTCAGTTTATGAATAGTTACACAATTCACTTTCTTAGGATCTACGTCTACATATACATTTTTTCCCAGTGCCGTATACAGTACGAACTTATAAAAGAATCGCGCGCATCTAAATAATATCCCGATCGTGTTATGTAATGCTGAAAAAGTGTACGACATTACAGAACATGGTACATGTTTCTCGGCTATTCCAGCAGAGTCCGGCTGTTACGTATGTGTGTGTGTGCGTACATATTATTGTTACTTTGAAACGAAGGACAATTACGTGACATTTGTCACGCGTCCGTGACCGAGACTGATCCAGATTTCACCAATCTAGGCCGCAATCAATGACGCTCTAGTGTTTTCTAATTGCGTTCCTGACGCATAGCATGGGCTGTTCAGAAATCTCGGAGAAGTTTAAAAACATGTAGTCAGTTTTTAGTGGCGCTTAGTTCAGTTTTTAGTGGGTCCAGTGCGGTCCGAAATATTGTGGCGATGTGTTATGTGTTTTATAATTGTGCGAGACTCGTTGCCATTATAATTAGTTTACATTTTTATTGCGTGTGAACAATTTTTATTTGATTTGTTGTAAGAAATTATCTTGTTCATTACAAACTGTTTAATTTTGATAATTAAAGCTGGTGTTTAGTGACTTAATTGGTGCCTTGTATTTTGTTTTCCACTGTATGTACGACGATTATAGAGACTGTCGTAACAATATTCCGATCGTATTTCCATTTATACGATACAATATCTGTTCTATAAGATTATTTTTGTATGTAAGTTGACTGCATTTCGTCATGACTCAGATACAGTGTTGCAGTTGCAGTGGCGCCGGTTCCAAGACGTTTGAGTTTTATTCTGAATCTCTCTCTCTCTCTCTCTCTCTCTCTCTCTCTCTCTCTCCTTCTCTCTCTCTCTCTCTCTCTCTCTCTCTGCGACAAGAATCACTCACGACGCCGCCGCCGCCGCCATCTTGAACTGTTAGTTTATTTAACACGGCACTGTATGTAGGTCATGTAACGCGTCGAGTTCTCATACGGACAGTGTATACGACGCCATCTCCATGTACTGTACGACGCTACTCCATGTGAGTGCCTTGCCTGAACATACTTTATGGGAGTTGTAAAACTGAATATGAAGTTTATTCTTTCGTTCCAACAAGAAAAAATAGTATTTTGCGCGCTACATACTTTATCCGAGCCGGTAAATATTGCTTTTGCTTTACACTGTAAACAAATTCCGCTATTCTACGTTTAGTGAATGCATTCCATTCAATGTTGTTCATACAATAATGAAAATTAATTTGTGCTTTTCATTTTGTTTGTAAATAGTATTGTTACGTAATCCGGAAAAAGTGTTATACCATTACGGAACGTTCTGGTACATTGGAGAACGATCCCACAGCTGTAATGCGTACGAGACACTTGACATGTGAGGCAATATTACGTAATGCGGCACATCTCGTACGTTCAATGCTGTCGTTCTGGAAGCATCTCAATTAGCCCCAATAGTGCGTTTTTCTGCGAAGGTCGTGCTGAAGTGTCCTCTGGAATTTTCGATGGCTTGTTAAGGACGCATGTTATGGAACAGAGTAGACTATAAATAGCCCCTACCTGGTGCTTAGTTTTCAGTTATTATCGGACGACATTACTGTGTGCGTTCAAGTGGTTTTTAGTGAAGTGCTGTGTTTTATAATCGGGCGGTATATTGTAATACAATTGTGTTTTAATATTAGTTGACATTTTATTGAGTGTGAACAATTTTTATTTGATTAGTTGCAAGAGACTGTGTTGTTAATTACGAACTGTTTAATTGTGAAAATTAAAGCTGGTGATTGGTGTCTTGTATTTCGTTTTCCACTGTACCTACGACGATCAAGTAGAGCGTCGTAACAGTATATTGTTACAACGATCTCCCTTATCATCGTATGGTACAGTGGAAAATACAGACGCCAATCAAGTTACTACTCACTAGCTTTAATTAATCAACAATACAGCTTATAATCAACTTGTACAATAATTTGAGCAAAATGTATCTACATGCAATAATAACGTCAACATATAACCTAATAGGGTCCCGCAGAGTTATAACACAATAACACTTCGCACACAATACTTGGAACCTTACTTGAATAAATCACCACTTAAAACGCACTGAGTAATCGCCCGAAGTAAACTGAAAACTAAGCGGCAGGTGTAGGGTATTTATAGTCTGCAGGGTTCTATAATATCCGTCCTTAACAAGCAATCAACAATTCTAATTCAGCGCGGCCTTGGCAGAAACACTCACAGTTGGGTTAGTTGAGAAGCTTGTCGAACAACACTATCGAATGTACGAGAATGTTCCGTATTACGTAACACTGTCACGTACGCACACAACATTACAGCTGGGCTCTGCTGGGATAGCCGAGAAAGATGTAGAACTTTCTGTGATAGCGTAACAATATCTACATTTAGTTGTGATGTGAAAGCAATCATCATTTGCTTATTACTAAAAATGATCATCAACTGTCACAATAATTTCGTTGATTTGGGATAACTGTATGTAGATTTAAATGAGCTGTAAAAATGAACTTGATTTGTTTATTACTAAACATCGTCATAACTGCCAAAACTAGATTAATTATTTATTATTATTAATAATATTTTATCATCATCATCATTAATCCCAGAATGGTTTGTTCCGGTCTCGAATACGCAAAGATTAGAGCTGGTCACTCCAGCGCTACCTCGGGCGTCCCACACCTCTCCGTCCCCTTGGCTTATAGTTCCATAGTTGTTTGGGGATGGATGAGACAGTCATCCATTCGTCAAAGATGTTCCCACCAATTCAGCCGATACTGGGCGATCCTGTCGAGTATACTCATAATATTCCGTTCCTGCCGTATATCTGTGTTTCTTCTATGATCATGGAGAGTATACTCTGCCACGTGCCTGAGAAATCTCATTTCAGCCGCTTCGTTGTAATCATCGATATGAATTAAGGGTTTAAAAAACGATTTCAGTTGGGATTAATTTTGAAAATATTAATATCTATTTTGTATTGTATTAAGTGTTTGGTGTAGTCTATATAAGGCTTCAGTGACTGCTTAATATAAGAGGAATGTTCGGCTATAAAAGCTAATCAGAAAGATTACTGTATGTTGAATTAAACATACAACAAATACCTTAATAAATCTAAACGTGTCACTTCTCACTGTTTGTGGTGGGCAGGTAATGTCCAGTGCTGTGAATTTAGTGAATATTAACTTCAATAATGGTGACTAAAGATATTATTATTATTATTTTTGTTATTATTTTATTTGTCGTTTTCTTAAGCTATTAACTTACTTAGTGTGTCAATTTTGTTGACGGTTTTAAAGTGCAATAAGGCAGCGATCAATCACACGAGACTCGGTAGTTACGTAACGTGGAAATTTCTTCAGCGTGGCCCAAATACTGAACGAAGATTAATCATGTTCAGATGACAAATTGGCGCTGTGGCTTGGCGTGTAGTACGTATATTGGGTTAAAGTTTAATGCACGAACCGTCAGTCAGAGTTCGCTGCAAGCGGAGCGGGGGAGAGGTGTGAAGTCGCGGCAGTGTGACCAGCATTAATCACTGGCGAATGTTCCATTGCCACGTTACAACGGCAGAATCCCCTCTGAGCCATTGATATTTACAAGCATAATTTCTGGGGATTTACTTAATTATTATCTATTTTCGGTGAAACGTTTGTGAGGATCGGTCAAAAAATATAACGCAAATTTTAACTTACTTGTTTCGACGTTTAGATAATGTTCATTGTCATCATCAAGACCTGGTTATGAATACAAAAGAATATAAAAATAACTACTAATAATTACATAATTGAACAGCCCTATAATCTGTATTTAGCTATAATATATTTTACTATGCTATATGTTGACAGGTATATGTATAAAAGTTTTCTGTACCAATTCTAATATTTAATTGTTGATTATTGCTTTTATAATTAATTACAAATACCATTGCATTATGAGTAATTTAAATTCTAATATTGTGTAAATTAAGTTCTGTGATATTATAATTTTCTCGTTGTCTTTAAAGAAAACATTTGATGATGTAAAAAAAACTATCTCAACTCCTTCACATATAAAAATATACACACACACACACAGACTCAAATACAAAACACGTTCACTCAAATAATTGTTCTGTTGTGTTTGACATTTCTTTTGTATTCATACACAGGTCCTGATGATGACAATAAACACTGTAAAAACGTCGACACAAATACGAGTTAAAATTTGTGTTACATTTTTTTACCGATCCTCATAAATCTTACACCGGTAAAATTCATTGATTGACGGTCACTACGAATTTAAGGATTTATTATTATCGTAACATTCAATGTTTCTGTAGCAATGTTTATTGTTCATAGTACAAGCATACGAGAGTTACAAATTTTTAGCCTATTTTCTCTTTAGTAATTTTTGCTTCCTTAAAGCATACTTATGATATTAAATCCGATGATTGCAGCGTTGATTGTGGCAAAAGATTGGCGTGCAAGCATTAAAAATGCAAGTGATACGCATTGTTTGAATCGTCTAAAGCTCCGATTTTACACAGTTTTGATGAAACATTTAGGTATCGTTGAATCTTTAGGACAGAAAGCTATACAGTTTTAGAATAACTAAATTATGCCCGTTACAGAAAAGTCACTACTACACTGTTTTTTTATTTTTACCCACAACACATGAACTACTCAATTGAATGAGTAGAGATATCAGCAGGAGGCGGGTAAGATAACAGAACTCTTACTTTGACCTCAACATTTGTAGGATAAGAACCTATTGTTACGAGAAGCGTACCGAACAATCCAGAACATTCTCCACTGCCCCCGTCCAGTGTGGCTTGTGTTGCGTCATTCACGTAGGTGGTTCTAGTGAGTTCCAGGAACACTTCAGATAAGCATTAAGCCGCTGGCGTGCAGTAAGGAGGCAAAGCTGTACTGCACCTCTGCGGGGCCTATATAAAGCCATAGCAGCCGGATTGTCAGTTCAGTTACGTGAGCGATTTTCGCCAGTGCGGATTGAGTGTTTATCAAAGTGAAGAAATATTGTGTTAATAATTGTGTAAAACTATATTAATAGACATTTTTATTGCATGTGGACAAATCTAACTGGAAATATTGTACGAGTTAATTATAAACTTTGTAATTGTGATAATTAAAGCTGGTGATTAGCGACGAAATTGGTTCTTCGTATTGTTTAAATTAGCAGCCATCGTTACTATTTCTTTTATAAAATTGCTAAACTGCTATAATTTTTATTATTTAGACAAAGCTTTTCGTCATCACTGACATCTTCAGTCACTAGGTTGTTTAAGACCTGAAGATGTCAGTGATGACGAATAGCTTTGTCTAAATAATAAAAATTATAGCAGTTTAGCAATTTTATAGACGAAATTGGTGTTTTGTATTTTGTTTTCCACTGTACCTACGACGATCGAGTAGACGGTCGTAACAATAGGAAAGAACGCAAAACAATTAATGTTGACTGTAGTTACTGTATACAGTAGACACATGGCAGGAGTTGACCTATTAGACAGCATGACTGGTAGATATTGGAATTTTTTAAGAAGCAAAAATTGATATTTTATGTTATTTTACCATTTATTAGACTTGGTAATTGTAAATTCCTGGTAGCTTTATAAAAAAAATGTTAGATGGAGCTAAATTAGGACTTGCTCAGTTTCGCGCAGAAATTGGTGTAGCCTTATGCAAGTATGGGGAACCCATCACTCCATCAAGAGGTCGGCCACGAAATGGAGTTGAAGAACAGATACAATAAAAAAAGAAAAATATAGGAAAGACGAATTATTTATACTTCCAGTTGCGTATAAAATATTTTTTAAGATTCTATTGAACGGAGTAGAAAAAACATTGGATAGGTATTTGGGTGAATATCAGGGTGGTTTTAGGAAGGGCAGATCCTGTGCAGAACATATATTCACTCTGAAGTCAATAATCCGTCACAGGCGGAGGAAGTCAAAGGAGATTGTAGTAACATTTGTTGATTTCAAAAAGGCTTTTGCTTCTGTTGATAGAGTTGATAGAGAAACTATAGATAAAATAATCCGAGAATTTGGTTTTAAATCTAAATTGGCAAATCTAATCCGTGAAATCCTTACGGACACAGTCTCAAAAATAAAATTCATGGGAGAAATATCTCAACCGTTCAAAATAAATGCAGGTGTAAGACAGGGTGATGGTTTATCTAAAAATGCAAGAATAATGCATTACAGTACAGTAGTGAAGACAGAATGCTTATATGAAAGTGAATGTCTAGCATTGAATTATAATTTAGACAAACTAGAAATATTAGAATGACAAATTATTAGGAATATATTAGGCCCACGAAAAACTTCAGAAAGTTGGAAATTAAGAAGTAATGATGAAATATATCAAAGTATAGGAAACATAACAGAAACAGTGAGAAAAAGAAGACTAGTATTTTTTGGACATTTATGTTTGAATGGTTGAGAATAGGTTAACAGAACAGATTTTGAATTATCTGTGTGGAAAGAAATCAAAAAGGATTTAGACAAAAGTAATATAAACGCGGAAGAAGCAATTGAAAGAGAAGTTTTTCGGGCAAAAATGTTAAAAATGGAAGGAGTCCAGCGTAGGAGAGAGAAAAACGCAGGATCAAAGTGAACTGAAGACAGGAAGAAGAGACACACTAAAAAGATGAAAGAATATTGGAGAAGAAGAAAAGAAGTAAGAAGTAAGAAGAAAGAAGAAAGAATTTAATTGGCATGCGGTCATGTGCTCCTTAGATGGCCGATACAAAAAAAAGTTTTTCGGGCAAAAGTGTTAAACATGGAAGGAGTTCAGGGTAGGAGAGAGAAAAACGCAGGTGCAAAGTGGGCTAAATACAGGAAGAAGAAACATAGTAAAAAATGAAAGAAGATTAGCGAAAAAGGAAAAATGAGAAATAAAGAATTGAAATTGGCATGTGGTCCTCAGATGGCCGATACAAATAGAAAAAAAAAGAAAAACGCTCCAGCAGCTACATCACCACGGAAAGATGTGAGACTGGATCAAACAGCACACTGGCTCCTCTTTTGTGATAACCGTCAGCTTTGCAAATTACCAGAACGTTTTTACTTCCATGTTCCATAAGGAAATGGATGTATGGTGATGGCGAAAAAAATCGTGTTCGAGATAAGTGCTGATTCTGATTGTACTACCCTCAAAACATGAAGAAAAGTCATTTTTCGAAAAGTGTCTGTGTGTCTATCTGTCTGTGTGTCTGTCTGTCTATGTGTAGATTTTTTCTATATCAAACGATAACAGCCGCAAATTCAAACAGAATCAAATAATTATTTGCATACAGCTCTGAATTGTAGAGTTCTCAAGGTCTGTTGATTTTGGTGAAGATCGGTTAATGGAAAGGGGTAGTTTACCAGCAACACTTCATGTATTAACAACGGTAAGTTTCCTTTGACGATCGATAACAGCCGCACATTCAAACAGAATCGAATAATTTCTTGAATACCATCCTGAATTCTAGAGTACTCAAGACATGTTTTTTTTGGTGAAGATCGGTTAAGGGAAAGGGGTAGTTTACTAGCAACATTTTATGTTTTCACAAGGGTAATTTTTCTTATAACGAATGATAACTGCCGCACATTCAAACAGAATCAAATTTGTTTTTACATACATTCATGAATTGTTATGTGCTCAAGGTCTGTTCATTTTGGTGAAGATCGGTTAAGGGAAAGGTGTAGTTTACCAGCCACGTTTTATGTTTTAACAAGAGTAATTGTTTCTATGATGAACGATAACTGCCGTACATTCAAACAGAATCAAATAATGTTTTGCATGCATCCCTCAATTGTAGAGTACTCAAGGTGTGTTGATTTGGGTGAAGATCAGTTAAGAGAAAGGGGTAGTTTACTAGCAACGCTTTATGTGATAATAAGGGTAATTTTTTCTATCACGAACGATAACTGCCATAAATTCAAACATAATCAAATAATTTTTTGCATACGTCCATAAATTGTAGAGAGCTCAAGGCTTGTTGATTTTGGTGAAGATCGGTTAAGGTAAAGGGGTAGTTTACCAGAAACATTTCTTGTAGTAACAAGAGTAAAGTACTTAATTTTGAAAAATAAAGTATCCTGATAAGAAGATCTTAATAATCCACTGTAGAAACGTAGATGAAATATCTATAAATGAAGAGGCTAGTTGTATGGGGTCGGGGTAATATTCTATAAACGAAAATTATAGTTGAAGGGGGAGGGGATAATTTTTTTATATATGTACTACGTTATCGGCAACAAAGAAGTAGTTTGTTGTAAAAATTCCTTTCCGGCCTGTTTGGCCGTAAACCAATGTTTTCTGCAAAACCAGAGGTTTCGGCAGTGCCATCGACTTACATCATCAGTGAAAATCGAGTGCGATAACGTGAGGTGGTATATGTTAGTGACCACATTACTGTGGTTAAGGCTGAAGCAGTAAGTAGAAAGAAGTAGCCTCTATGGAAATATTTCATTTCGAAAATGATTTTAAATATAAATCTTAGAACATGGAAGTCATGTATGGTTCTCGATACCGATATTTAAATATATTAAGTGTGATGTGCACTTGTGTCTGCACAATAAAAAACTGTCTTGTAACATATCATAATAATTAAAATCAGAATATATGAAGACAATTTTTTCGCAACAGTTATTTTTACAATTTTAAATAAAATGACGACTTTCGATATGAACATTTAACTGTTGTTTTGGTCTAGTATTAATAATTTGTAGGAGAGAGTGAGAGCGTTTTATTAGTATGTGACTGTATTAAAAGAAATCAACTTTACAAGTACATATGATGTTGTACCAATACAAATTATCACCCAAAATATCACAATTTTGTGAGACCCAAACAAATTTTTTTGCCTTTCAAGTAAATCAAAGTGGTTAAAATTTTTTTATGATCCATTGTTTAGGGTGTATTCTGCAAGTAATAATAATTTTTCTTTACAAAAGAAAAAGTTATGCAGCGACGGGTTAAAAAAATGGGTTATCAAAGCATTGGTATGATATGATCCCTAGGTGTCTTCTGATACCATGGCATTTTCGATTAGCATCGCTGTATGATTGCTACGTTAGATTTTCTGGCACAGCTCCAAAGCTTCATTTTGATACCTCCATGTAGGTGTAACGACACCTTCGTAGAGAAGTAGTTTATTGTCTATACAGAGATTATTGACATGTTTACAGAGTCTAAATAGAGATTGTTGTCTGCATAACAAACTAGTTTAATTTTATTACTTTTCTTCAGCGTCAGAAAACTTTCTTTATAAAAAAATTTATATAATATTTTTTAAATTTATAAACAAATATTACAACCCGATAGGTCTTTTATTTATGCGTATTCTGGTGTAAGTTTCATGTCAGAGTTTTTATTTTCACGAAAGGTATTTAATTTAGAATGTTTTCTATAATTATCCCGTAACATATACTCGCGTACGCGCACTCGCCACCTGCCTTCGCATATTTCCGCACCTCTTCACAACACTATTTTTTTTACTGTCAAAATTTTACTTAAACTAACAAATTTACATGTGTCTTATTGTCTATCATATAGTGTCCAAACCTGAAGTCTTTACTTAGGCAAATTTTCATTGCAACAAGCTCTCATACACTTGTTGAGATTCATACGCATCACTGATTCATTTGCAGATTCTATCTATTGCTATGTGTGTGTGTGTGTGTGTGTGTGTGTGTGTGTGTGTGTGTGTGTGTGTGTGTGTGTGTGTGTGTGTGTGTGTGTGTGTGTGTGTGTGTGTGTGTGTGTGTGTGTGTGTGTGTGTGTGTGTGTGTGTGAAAAAATTATATAAACTTTTTTAAAAAGAACGTTTTTTGACCCTGAAGGAAAGTAACAAATTAAACTAGTTTGTTGTGCAGACAAAAATCTCTGTGTAGACTCTGTAAAATTGTCTATAAAATACACCAGTACATACTAAGACCTAAGCCTGGGTAAGATTGACACCTTCATAATTTAAAAATTAATACTGTCAGCCATATTGAATGTATGTTAAAGCCTAGGACCAGGCTTTATCTAGGTATAAAGATTTGATGTATAAAAAACTAATTAAAACCCCAAAATTATTGTAGTTATTTATAAAACTTGTTAATAAATTAAATTAAATCAGAAATTGTTTTAATCAATTATGGAATTAGTTTAGTTACCAATTGTGTTTTGATAGCATACCATAGAACAAATGGAACTTACTTGTGAATAACTAATCAAGTTTACCTATAGTTTGTGAACAAATTTTGTATTATAACAAATTGATAAATCACTCAATATGTAAAAATTAAAAGTAAAAGGACTATAACTATGTAAATGTTAGTAAGATTAAGTATTTTTATTTAATCTAGGTCAACAATAATTGCTAAATATGCGAAATTATAAAAGTGATTGTTGGTAAGTAAAACGTAAAGCTTTCTATTTCCGGAACGCTTAATTAAACGCGTGGGTAGCTATAGAGTCACTCTTGTTTTAACAGTCATCTAGTGCAAACGTATCGCGAAGAAGTAAAATAATAATTTAAGTCTTCAGTAACATCAGACGTCAATAAAGCGTGCAAGAGTCAAATCAGAAGAAACTAATTAAGTCAAGAAAGAATATAACACAGAGAAGAAGAAATAAAACGAACTAAAATTTAATTAAAAGTTAAGTTAAGTGATCTTCACCTGGCAGCTAACATTACGTGATTATAATAATTTCGAATACTGAAGGCTAACCTATAAACGTTCACAGTGTAAGCGAAAGTGAAATTAATTGCACAACTTACAGTTTAACTCACATCCTGTGTAGTATAGGTAAAAACGATTTTCACGAATGAAAAACACACTCACACAAACTCGTGACTAACAAAATATTATTTATTTGTAACATCCTGTATTTATTATTTCAATAAATATAATCACTAAATACCGCACTCAAAGGGAGAGTACAGAATTAGACTTTGATGTACAGTCAGTGTTGCCCCCTAGTTGGCAAATAAATTTACAGTTGTACTGTAATAATTTATAGAGAAACAATTTTGTTTCTTATTTTTTTAATTGTATAAAAAAGAAAATCAATACATTCGTTAATAAATAACTTCATTCTAAACTCTATATATTTTTTTATTTTTTTAGTTTCATGTAGTGCAGCCCTGAGATGTAAAATTCATTAATTCATGCTATAGAAAAGTAAAGTAAATTTAAAATTATAAAAATTAATGATACATGCTTTACAATAAAAAAAAATTTAATTTTAACGGACCCAGATCTATAGAAAGGTCATTACAATATGTATTGTTACGACGGTCTACTTGATCGTCGTAGGTACAGTGGAAAACAAAATACGAGACAACAATTAAGTCACTAGAGAAAGTAACTTTGTCTGCAGTAGGGACAGTTCACGTCAAAGCTCCAACGTTTGGCGGAAGCAGTCACTGGGCAACGTACCTCCGCCAATTTGAAGCTGCTGCATGCGCAAATAATTGGACAGCGAAAGACAAGGCAGTCTCACTCGTGCTCGCATTAAAAGGACCTGTGGCAGAATTACAACAGAAAGTGCCACCTGACAGCCAGAACACCTATGCCGAGTTGATAAAAGCTCTAGAATTACGGTATGGTGATAAACATTTGCGAGATGTGTACTGCACACACTTGAGAGCAAGACGACAACACTCCGGGGAGAGTCTTCAAGAGTTTGAAACAAGTATCGACAGACTGATTAGATTGGCCTATCGTGAAGCACCAGAAGATTTTCGAATAAGGTTTGCGGTGCAGACATTTATTGATGGCATCGGAGATTGTGAACTTCAGCAAGTGTTACGAATGGCAAGGCACGTAAATAGCTCAGCTCTTGTTCACGTCCTAGCGTTTGAAGCTGCCAAGTCAGCGTCCCGCTACATTAATGGGTTTGTGCCATCACATTGCATTCAAAAGATTCCTGTATCACATTCCCGTTACGATGGGTGCAGAAAAACAATGTCGTCGGACAAACAGTACAAACGTTCAAGATCGCCGCAACGATTTAGCCGTATTCCACTGGATTCATGTGGAACATTCGATAAACACGTAGATTGTTCTGTGATGTAACAGTATGGCAAGTATATAGCAATATTGCTATATACGCTTATACACTTATACACACGTGGTGTGTGTTTATAATATACGTGTATAATTATTATTTTACAAAGTAGCAAGAAGTTTAGACCGTGTTGACACTTTACGTCCACTACAAGAAGTATGTTTTGTTTTAATCGTGTAGACGACGCGACGCGACGCAGCCTACGTACTGCAGAGTGTAATTCAATAGCGGTTCAGCCAAGTGGAGGTATATAAAATTACCGAAGTTACTAATTATGAAATAATAATAAAGCACGCTATGAAATAAGAGAAGATGCTAATGAAGAAGCAGGTACTTTTGGAAGGCTAAAGTTAGTTTTTAAGAGGGGTGGGGAACCCTTCGAACACGGGGCTTCAAATTAGTATAATAAATTCTCTGCGTGGTATGAATTCGGTCGTGACTTCGTACTTAAGAATATTGTTCTCTCTCCCTTTACTCTTCCCCCACCATGTCTCTCTCTCTCTCTCCCTCGATCTTAATTTTTCTTGGTTAATTTTATCTTTCTCCCTCTCTCTTGTGTGTTTTAATTATTATCGGTAAGATTCAGAAAAGAATTGACTAGGTTTGGGCATGTGAAGAGAATGGAAGATGACAGATGGCCCCGCAAAATACTGGAATGGATAACACCGGTGAGGAGAAAAAGAGGACGTCCACGGAGGAGTTGGCGAGATGACGTAGCGGAAGCAATGGTTGCGAGAAATTTAGAAGAACGTACATGCTACGATAGGTTACAATGGAAGTGGGGGACGGAGAAACGGCGACAGCTGTGAAGATCCGTTAAGATTCATAAAAGTGAGAGTGTAGAGTTTCTGTAGTTATTTAAACTCAAAGATGAAATATTATTAATTATATTTTCGTGTTCTGTAAGTTTTATCTTAGACCATGCATTCTTATGACCAGGTGATATTGACACAGAATAAATATTACAAGGAGTTTATGACCAGAATGTAAAAATGAAAGGTAAAATCTAAAAATTGAAGTTTGAATCCTTCATACTCGCCCTATTTAGCCCCAAGGAGTTACTTATATCTCCTTTCTAACTTCAAAAATGGCTCTCTGGAAAAAGATTTACTAAAAACAATCAAGTCAGCGATGCTGTAAAAATGGCTGCTTTGAGTACCTCGACAAATCGACGAAGATCATAACCGCTTCAGATCATTGTTGGAAAAGTGTATATAATGCATATTATGTAGAGAAATAAATGCAAATTAATCCAAGAAGTGTTATTCTATCATTCAGGGACCGTGACTTTTCATCCTGTCCTTGTGCTTTTACATTACATGTTTTTCAAATTTAAAATGTATTTTTACGTCATTAAAGACATTTTACGTGTTTCTCGGCCATGCTAGCGGAGCCCGGATGT